>CM023412.3:46918014-47170705 GCA_004368105.4 Eucalyptus melliodora | reverse complement strand
GAGCTCAAGATCATCGCCGATTTAGAGGGTTAGCCTACGCTTTGGTCGGTTTGTTAGGTATTTTACCCTTGAGCCTACTTGGTTCATTTGAGAATTGGCCTTGATTCGATCGATACGGGCTGGTTCTCAAATTGAATTGGGACTAGTGTTCACTTCTATTGTGAAATCTTCAAGCCGCAAATGTCATCGTGTTCCGAATTAAGATTCTACATAGTTATTTTATATGATTTGATATATGCATTGCTAATTGATTCATACATTTACTAACAAGTAAAATATGGTAGTATCTCGTGTTATTCAATGAGTCTAAGGGTGCATTTGGTTAGATTTTTGGGGAAAATCTTTAGGAAAATGCAAAGGACTTTAATTGAAATGAGTTCTTCAAAATGCAAATGGCATTTGGAAAATTATAATATGAAAGTCTATTTTGAAGTATCTTTGGATAAAATGGTGGTTGGAAGACTTATTATTTACAAAGCCCATTTATTAATAAAAAATGAAAAAAAAAAATTAGCTGGTAAGGGGAGCGGTTGCCGGCGATATGGCATCATCGGCAGCGGCCGTCAAGCGGCCCTTGGAAACCACCGGCGAGGGCCGCCCAAGGTCAGGCAACCGTTGGCATGGGTCGCGTGACCCCTGGTGAGACCTTGCTTGAGGTCAGGGGACCTTGGCAAGGGCCATGCTTAGGTTGCGTGACCTCACTGGCAATCGCGCGACCCTAATTGGCCATTGCCAAGGCTATGCAACCCTCACCTGAGGTCGAGGGACCTCGGCGAGGGCCGTGCGTGGGTCATGCGACCTTAGCAAGGGTCACACCTGGGTTGCGCGATCCCAATTGGCCGTCGCTGAGGCTACACAACCCTTGCCTGAGGTTGCGCGACCTCGGCGAGGGCCGTGCTTGGGTTGCGCGACCCCGAGCAGCTGTTGTCAGCGCCACGCGACCCTTGCCTAAGGTCGTGGCAACTCAAATCTAAGCCATGAGGGCCCAGATCTGAGTCGTCGCGACTCGCCAGGGCAGCCCCTCATCATGGTTGTTGAGTCGCCTCGACTCACAAAAGGTCATGCAACACTGCGACTCTTGGAGGTCACCCGACTCTTCGATGACGATCAACTAAGTTGTCACGACCATGCTAGCGTCTCTCTAGCCGTTGCCGACCCCTCGCAGTCAGGAAGAGCCAATCTGGCCACCCTCGACGAAGAAGATGAACAGTGTCTCCTCACAAGGGCGAGAAATGGAAAAATAAAAAGTTCATAAGGACAATTTTGGAAAGAAAAAAAAAGAAATGAACAGTACTTGGGTGGGCATGCCAAGAAAGTTGAAAGCCCAAGACCTGCCTTGGGCTTTCAGCCTTCACAAGGTTGGCATTCTCTTAATGGGGGTTGATTTTTTTTTGCCAAACACCCCTGCATTAGCCCAAAGATCTTTAGGGGCTCAAAGATACTTGGACAAAGTGGTTGCCAAATGCAGCTTAAAAGCATTTGATTGGTTGTGCGGGGTTGATATCCTTTGTTACTATGGGAAACTAAAATTTACTAAACTAGTGATAAAGAAATTAATTGAAGGCGAATTTTTGATCACGATGATTAATTGTTTGGAATAGGAAATGGAAACACATTTACTCATTAGAAAAATTTCACGAAAGCAGCATTCGTAGAAGTTCCAAAGAAGTCTTTTAGCATATTTAGCACGAGGGAAATGAAAGCTACCGATACTTTCTATCGAATAATATTCAATTATAGTAAATTATGCATTCATCCAATGAATGAAGAGAACGCTAGTCATTAGTCGAACATGCCAATGAATCCGTACACGAGGGCAAATTCAGTTAAATTATAAACTATCGAATCAGTCCTGAAAAGATTATTAAATTAGATATCAAACCGTGTATCTCCGAGGCTATTAAGCTGTTCTCAAATATCAGATAAACAGGAGAAACATGGAGATGGAGACGGAGGTTGATTACGGGTTCCAAGGAATTATCTCTCGATGAAGTAGAATTTTTTTATGGTAAGGAGTGGGGAAGTTTCGTGGACAGTTAACAGTGGAGAGACCAAAGGAAGAGAGAGAGGGAGGGAGCCCAAAAAGGAGGAGAGGCAGCTCCGGCCCACAACGAAGACGGCCCCGCGCTCCGCTCCCCTCCGCTGCGCTCCATCTCCTCGTCGGTTCAAATCGACAGGGAGGGGAGTGGGAGAAGCGCGAAATTTGAAGCCCCAAAAAAAATCAAATCCTTAAAAGCAAAAAGTTGGGGGTGTGCTCTCTCGCTCTCTCTCTCTGTCTCTGTCTCTCGAGATCCTCGAAGTTGGATATCCGGGGGGATTCTCATTTCTCTCAGTCTCGCCGCATCGAGATTCCCCCTCCCCCCCCCCCCTCTCTGTCTCGATCAGAGATAGCGACTTCAAGTGAATTTGAATGTGGTGATGAATCTGATGATTATGATTATTTATTTTATGCTTTCCGTGACTTGACTCTCTCTCTGCGTGTGCGCTTCTTCTCCTCTTCCTCTTTCTCTTCTCTTTCTCTTCTCTCTCTCTGCTCGCTCGCTCGCTGTAACTGGTACGCACCCTCCCACTCTAAGCAGTTGGCTTCTTCCTCTTGCCTTCTTTTTCTTCTTCTTGGGGGTTCATGGAAAGCTGTTCGCTTGTTCGATCGGGATCCATGATAGGACTCCTTCCCCCTTCGGTTACTCCTCCAGTCTAGGCTGGTCATCTTGAATTCCTTTCTCTCGGAACAAGAGATTGGAGTTTTGTCCTGGGGGCTTTATGAGTTGTTTTCTACCCCCATTCTACATGAAGCAATAACTGCCTTTGGATATGCCCTGCTCATACTTCTTTTTTTTCTTTTTTTTGCATCGTTGCTCACTTCTTGCAATGCAGTCAGCCGAAAACTTTTGAGATATTGCAATTTGTTCTTTATTCTTCATCTAACTCTTTTCCGTTTTTTTTTTTTTTCTTTTCTTTTTTGGCATGACAGGATCGGTATGGTGTCTTCAACGGCAAAGGTCAATTGTAGCGTTAAGTGCGTCAAGTCGTTGTTGGAAATGGAATGCCATGAAATATCACTAGTAGCCAATGTAGCAAGACGGTGATTCTAACTTGTGCGGAGTAGGTGCTCGCTCTCGGTTTCTTGTTAGGATGAAGAACCAGTCGTCCGTAAGAGGGAGAGGATCTGGTAGGGCGACTCCTCAACAGGTTGTCTTCGAGCTTAAGCAGAAGGTGGTTCTCGCCCTCAACAAGGTCGCCGACAGAGATACGCATCGAATTGGAGTCGAGGAATTGGAGAAGGCAGCTGAGAGCTTGAATTCTGACACTATAGCCCCGTTCCTCTCTTGCATACTGGACACTGATTCCGAACAGAAATGTGCTATCAGAAGGGAATGTATTCGGCTGGTAGGGACATTGGTAAAATCTCACGAGGGTCTCATCGGGCCGTATCTTGTTAAGATGGTCTCTAGCATTGTTAAACGGCTCAAGGACTCGGACTCGGGCGTGAGGGATGCTTGTGTGCAGACGATGGGCGTTTTGGCTTCGTCCTTAACTAACCACCCTGGCGAGAGAGGCCAGATTTTTATCACGTTGGTGAGGCCGCTTTTTGAATCCTTGGGCGAACAGAATAAGCAGGTGCAGTCGGGTTCCGCATT
Source organism: Eucalyptus melliodora (assembly GCA_004368105.4). Lineage (NCBI taxonomy): Eukaryota > Viridiplantae > Streptophyta > Magnoliopsida > Myrtales > Myrtaceae > Eucalyptus > Eucalyptus melliodora. Next base: position 47,167,067 of record CM023412.3, on the reverse strand, counting down.
GTGTTTAGCAACGGTCATTGACTGTACCGGCGACCCTCCAGTATCAATTCTACAGCGCATCTTGACTCGAACGGCAAAGTTACTCAGGAATCCACATTTCATGGCCAAAGCAGCAGTCATTGAGCTAAATAGAAGTATCATTCAGGTAATTTTACTTATGATTTTCTTCATCCTACACTGCACAACTTGTGGATGAATGTTTATTTCTGAGTGCAACTGACAGAGGGAGATGATATCTGCACGTTCTTTTGACCAATAGTAGGCTTAGATATCATTTTATAGATAGGTTAAATCTACTTTTTGTTCACATATTTTTACTGTATACAAAGGAAGTCTCTTCAGAGAAGCTATCTCTCTTCCAGGCAGGTGGTGCTGCAACGGTGAATGGTTTGTCTGCTGCACTAACTAGTATTCAAGAAGCATTAAAAAGCAGCGATTGGGCTACGCGTAAAGCTGCTTCTTTAGCATTAGCAGAAATTGCTTCGAGTGGTGGATGTTACTTGGGAACTTTTAAGGCGTCCTGTGTACGGTCCCTCGAAGCATGTCGTTTTGATAAGGTTTCTCATCGAGATAACTCTTCTTCTGTTCCTTTAACAAATATATCTTGATCATATCTGAGTAATTATTATTTTAATTAGGTTAAACCAGTGAGGGACACAGTTTTGCAAGCATTACATTGCTGGAAAAATATTCCTGGTCAGGATCATCCTGAACCATCAGAGTGTGGATCTTCTGTTAAAGGTTCAGACTATTTTTCTTTCGTATTTTGGTACTAAGAATTTTGTGGAAAGATGTTGGCTATATACTCTCGTGATTAAAAAACCATAGGTTTGCTCTACCTCTAGAAACTATGAGCTGATGTAAACTGTGTGGCCTGACTTTGCACTGTTCTGCTTATGTTTCTTATTCAACTAGTAATGTTTCTTTGTAAAGGCATATGCCTGTACGTACATGTTTAACTAAAGGAAATGAATTGATTGTTCTTTTAAAATCATCTGAAAGAGAATGCACCATCATTCTAGGGCTTGCATATATAGCCTCAATGAGTGGTTTTCTTGGTTCAATTGTTTCTTTAATCTTGCTAATCAAGTTTTGATTTGTCTTCTTAGTTGGTTTCATTTACGTTCACAAGTAGCCTGGGTAATATGTCTTGCCATGGAGATAATGTACACTAGATAAATGTGTATCCCCTTTTGTCTCCCAATTTTTTCTTAAGCTGCCTGAAAGGTTAGGTAGCCATATGCTTTACTATCTACAAATGTTTGGACAACCATACCTGGTCAGCATTGTCGTATTGAACTTTTTCTGTTTTGCTTCACTGTCAATTTTGGAAAATGCATGCGTAAGACCATACTGATGCCTATCACTTCATGTTACCTTTTTCCCAAACTTCGTTTTTGACAAACCTTAACTTATTTCTGTGTCAATATTCAAGAAGGGAGAGTGAGAGGATAACTAAAGCTGCTCCTGCATATTTTTTACGGCTTCCTATGTCTCTGTGTCGAAGGAACGAGAAATTGGGATTATTTCAAAAGTTGTTTGAATTTGGACGATTTATTTTCGATAAGTCCATATAGCTTTTGCCACTTGTTCTTGCTTTGCATCGCTTTAAATATAATTCTTTTTGCCTTCTAATGTAAACTCAAGACAAAAGAATGGTTTGCGTGGACTCAAGACAAAAGAATTACCACCGTGTTATGTGGAGTTCCAATATTCCACTGAAGTTCATAGAAATTTAACAGATGCTTTATCTATATGGAATGTTTTTATATTCACCGTAGCAGTTTCTTGTAAGGTAATATTGAAAGTTACTACAGCTTTAAACTGTTTGTTTTTAGCGAGTAGATATTTTATGTCTAGTTACGTGAGTGACAGTCTGGTTTTCCTGAAAGCCAGGGATAGTAGTATATACAATGTACTTATCAATTTGAGGTGCTGGTCCATGCTTTACAAATGGAATTACCATGCATCTTTGGTTGGTTGGATGTTGGCTGTAGACACAAGCAGGATAACATCTTATAGCTTTTACTTTTGACATCTGTTAATTTGAATAGTTGACTTTTGGTCATGTGAGGAGAAATGACTTTAAAGTAGTGTTCTTTCTAAGTTGTTTTCATATGCCCTTTTTGTATTCACTTCTTTCATCGGTCTAAACATGCATTTACTTCAGGAAACAATTACGGTGGTGACTTAAGTGATTTGACTAGTGCAAGTGAATCCGGGCGGGTGGCCATCTTAAAAAACGTGGGTCGAGATTTAATGAAGAAGAGGATTGGGTTAAGCGCTAGAAAAGCATGTCAAAATTTTGTGGAGAAGCAAGAACATCCAAAACCGGAGGACTGGAATGTAGAAATTGCGGTTCCAAGAAACACAACGATGTCTGTCAAACATTGTGAAGAACATGAACCTGAAGGTAGTTTTGTTACCAATGGAGCAGAGAGAATAAGTGCCGACGTCACGAGCATGCAAGATGATGTTTATGATTATGGTATCATAGATGACCAACAAGAGTGCTCTTCTGTTTCCAATCTTGGTGCTGATAGTTTCAAGACCAAGATCATGACTGTTTCTAAAGGCTATATTGATGAGAGTTCTCATGATTTCCGTGGAACCAGTCATCAGCATGTCACTGAAGAAGTTAGCAGCGAGGGACACATGTATCCATTTACAGTGCAGGATCGCAGAAGTCTTGATTCTACGGTGACAGAATCCAGCTATCCAGCCATGTCTGGATGTTGTCAGAAAGCAGCAAATGAAATGATTTCCATTCGCAAACAGCTTTTGGCGATAGAGAAAAAACAGTCAAATTTGTTGGATCTGTTGCAGGTGACATAAATTTTACCTTTTTAAGGTTTTAACAACTATAATGTGTGTCTACCATGGTGTGTGCAGGTGCAGTGAATATCATCTATATTTTATTGGCTAACCGCAAGTTTAACTTATTTTCTTTTCTCGTAGCTAAGAAACCATGCTCCGAATAACTAATTATCCTGATTTACTTGCCATGATGTGCCTCCTTGCTAGTTAGCCACTTAGCCTTGTCCATTCTAGAATTATCATGCTTTGTTATAACCTATCATGAAGTTCAATTTTCTTCTTGGATACTGCTTTTTCGTCCGTTGAAAGCACTGATTATTCTTGGTCTCAGCATGCTTGTGCATGTATTAAAGTCTATAAGAAGTAAGAAACCACTACATTCTTGCTCATGTGAATGATAAAATTCAGGTGTTCACCACCAGCACGAGTGAAAGCTTGTCTCTCATAAAGTCAAAAGTGATTGCTTTAGAGCTTGCTGTTGGAAGAATATCACAGGACTATATTCATGAGGATGGATATGCTTCTATGGGAGGCTCCAAATGTATGAGAAAAGATGAAAGTATTGATTCTCCAAGACTCTCTCTATGTACCCCCCGGCCATCAGTGGATATGCAACAAAAACGGCCTTCCATTATGACCCGGAGGAAGAGTGAATTTGGGGATAGCAATTCACTTGATAGGAACTGGAGCAAATCAGCAAATTTAAAGCAAGATGCGGATGTGTGGATGGCTTCCAGTACGAGGTTGTCCAGGAGTCATTTGGGTAAGGATTGTCATAAATTCTCAGTGCAGGGAGCACAAAGCATCGTTAGTGTTCAAAGAAAAGGAGATACAGGTGCAAATGCTAGACATAATGGTCCCACTAAGAATAGTGTGTGGAAGCATATCAGGGATTTTCTCCGTGAAGGTGACCTCGAATCTGCATATGCTGAAGCTCTGATACTAGGTGATGAGCATGTTCTGAATGAGCTTGTCAACGCAACTGGTCCTGTTCTGGATAGTTTATCACAGAAAACTGCTAGTGACCTTCTTTGTACTCTGGCTTCATTCTTCATGGAGCAAAGGTCTGTGGGCCCCATTGTTCCATGGTTGCAGCAGGTAAGTCACTTTAGTATCATAGAATGAAATTGTCTTGTAAGGCAGTTGCCAGGTGGCTGTGCTTTTTTGATTCATCCTGATGTACCGTAGAAAAAGAGGTGCTTGATAGAGTTGAAATTGTGTCTTGATGCACTTATTATGGGCCTCGCCTGTGAGTTATGCCTTTTAAATATTAAGATTTTTTGGGTAAATCAAAGCTGGGAAGTCTATAATAGTACCCTTAAGCTCTTTCTATTTCCCTTTACAAGATTTTTTTGAATGAATTATGCCCTCCTTAAATGTTCATTCCATAGATATTGTCAGTTTCTCATATTAAGTTCTGTCTGCTTTAGAAATAATAATTCCTTGTTTGAAACATGAACTATAAAAATTCTGTTTTGTTTTACTACTTCAGGTAGTGGATTTGAGCACCATCCATGGGCCCACTTACTTCATTCTCTCCATGAAAGCAAAGGAAGAAGTCATGTCTGCTACTCATGAAGTTGTTAAAATGGAGTTCTCTAGTAGTGCAGAAAGAAGATCTGCTAATCAAATGGCTGTGAAATTGCACCACTTATTGGGTATTGTGCTCAACTTTATTGACTTTGTAACATGCACTTATTCTGTTGAAGTTTTTTCGTTTGGTGCAAGATTCTAGTTAGCACTTATCCAATTGGAGACCCTTTTACATTAACTTTTCAAAATGGAAAAACATCTGTCAAAGCTGAAGTATAATTTTCTCATAGCCCAATAGTCAAATACATGGAAAAGATGGTAATACTATATTGAGCAGTGCATGGTACTTGAGAAAATACATGGGGCATGGTCCAAAAAGGAGAAGAGTGCAATGGCTAGTAATGTAGAAAGTGAATGAGTACTGTAGGGTAACCATCATTGCTCAAGTACCATGTTAATCTCCACTGACATAAAGGAATTGAGTTTTTTATGATCATGGGCAGGCTTAATAAATGACTTACAGCGACTTGTTCTTTGATTTGATCTAAGGCTGTGGTGTGGCTCCAGTGATACATCTAATTCATTATTGGCATAAGCCTTTTTTTTTTCTATCTAAACCATTAGCTAGCATGCAAGACTGCTAGGTTTAACTCTACGTGCATGGAAAGCACAAAACAGTTTTTCAATGCTTTGTCCCAATTACACCACTTGATGTCTTGCTAGTCTCGAGTGGATTGCCCTTTATAGTCAAAATTTTGTTGTCTATGTAGTTCTCCGTGGTTGAATACAACCCTTACCCTCCCTCAGTTATCTTTTAATGCAGAATCGCTGCAGTACTCCAAGTAACACCCTCCCCCACCCTTTTTTTTTTTTTATCTTTTGGAAAAGACTCAAAGCTATCTCATGCTTTCCATGCAAAGGCTTTTGATCTCTTGTTTTTTTCCTAAGTGATACAACAGATCATCTTCCATGTCACCCTGTCTCAGTCAACAATTTCGTTTCTTACATTATCTTATACTCTGAGCTTGGAACCTATACCTCTAAAGAAGGCAAGGTATGTAATGGGTAAAAATTAGAGCTTACTCCTGGAACTCTACCCAGATTAGCTTCTGAAGTGGGGTTTTCTTACATGAAAACATTTGTCTGTTTTGAAGCAATCTGATGTGAATGAAAGTGTATTTGTGGCACATTTCCTTAGTCTACTCATATTTGAACAATATTAGTATGGCTAGGCTTGTATATATGCCTACAAAGAGAAATAAAACTACTGTACTTGCTTTGACCAGAGGGCATGGTTTTGTTATATATGCTATGGAATACTGGTATTGCTCAATGATTTGTTATGAAATGCCGTATTATGTGTGTTCATACTTCTCTAAACTCGAGAAAACGGAACTCTCTATTTCTTTTAAAGCCAAAAAACATCATAGGTCTGAAAGATATTTCAAGGTTGTAATGCCTTTATTGAATTATTCCACATTGCCTGTCTACGTGGTTTATGATGTCCCTCCGTCTATTAATTTAAGCTTTTAAATTGGACATTCTAACATGTCATTAGAGTCCAAGTTTCGCTCCAATTTTACTTTGCATTTCCCCTAGGTCATCAATTCCACTTGCCGTTCTTAGGACAGTTTCCATGGGAGATCAGGTGTTGAAATATCTCACATTACTTGTCCACTTGTCCACAAGGTTTATATGGCCCTTGTAAACATTTTGTCTAAGGTATCTCACATCGCTCGTTAAACATATCTCACCTAATGATTTAGAGATTGGGTTGGACATCTCAGCAACCTCGAATAAAATCAGTGATGAATATGTCCAGGGACAGAACAACTTGCCATTGTAGTTTCTTTACATGCGTTTCATGTCAGTTTCACTTTGAGTGTACCCCATGGTTAGCGGTAATCTCTTTACTTTTAAAGTTGCACATTTATTTTCTTAGACTACTGAACCCCGACTTATTATCAGGTGGATGAGTACATAAACCAGAGAAAGGCGGTCAAATATTGAATTTGCTGCATGATACTTGGAGTAGTGGAGTTCTCAAAATTTGGGCTTTGAACCTTTTCATGCAATCAACAAAGTTAGAAACTGGAAGAAAAGTTCTAACATATCTTGGCTATAGCAGTTAGAATCTTCTTGTGTCATTATTCCCCAGTGGCAACTGGCCAATAATGTAAAAGTTATTCAAGTTAGAGAGATTTGGCAACAATTCAGGTTCTTTGGTACATCTAATGTTACATTGACTATTATGTCATGATGCAACTATCGAGACTCGGCATTTTGTTTTTATCCAGAAAGGGGGTTTGGATGCATCGATCGTCTTTCCATCTATCATTTTTCTAATGATTTTTCCTTAATTAAATTCCTTCTCCTAGTTTGTGTTTGCAATAATCTTGTCCTTCCACAAGAACTTTGTATATAAATTCATTGAGTTTTATAGGCTCAAATAATATTTGGAAGAGTTACTTGACTGGTTGTGTAGGAGACAATCACCATTTACCTAGCCAATTTTTTTTTTTTTTGACTATTCTGTTTAAACTGAATATGAAAATGTTATGTAACTTATTAACGGTTACTTTTCTATCTCCAGGAATGGGCAGCTGATGTATTTAGGTGGGAGGAAAAAGTGAAGCTGCCAATCCGCCCTTGTACTCGCTTGAGGCCATTGTAGCATAGAGATTTGCATGTCCAAAGCAATGGCACTCATCGTGCGCATTGTAGCTATTTTGATCACGAATCAAAAAGTGATTTTAATTCATGCTTGTTGCTCACTTCAAATTGATTACGGGCCTTATTGTACCTTATTTACAGTTTTGTCAAGTTTATTTCAAGGAATGTTCAATCATCCTAATGCCCGCAAGCGAACTTGCAAAGTGAAAACGTGATTAGCAATTCAGCATTAGACTTTTGAATAGGTTGAAAAGCTGATGCTCCCTAACGTGAAAGAAAACTGCAAGGATGGATCTTATTTTAGATTACGATTCACGTTTCCTTATTTTGCATTTTAGAAGGAAATGACCCAAGAAAGTTACAGATTCAAGAGGTACGTCTAGGATAGCGGATTGCAAGAATGAAAGATACGTTGTCATGTTTATGGGCAACAGGAAGTTGAGCAATGTAGAAATCAAGCGTTGTCGATTCTCTGAATTGAAACGTCTAACATATAACTAGTGTTGTGAGTGCTAGAAGCATGCGTGTAAGTTCATTATCATTCCTCATTGGGATGTGTCCAGCATCCTTCCCACGGTGCCAATAGGAATAATTTGGCGCAAGCTTCCTGTTTGGTAGGTCAATGTTAGAATTCTAAACTGAGAAGCCCACGGTAAAAATTACTTGAAATGGTCTATTGCATTAAGCTAGGTAATCATCGTAGTAGGAGCTTTGCTGTTTTAGAGGCCAACCGTGCATAAGCAACTGATGTAACTGCAGCGGTCTCCAGCGAAACGTAAAAGCAAAACCTACCATCATATATTTGAAGGCAATATGAAAAAAAGGCAAGCGATGAACCCAGGCGACGTCTGTAGCCAGTACTCAAATATGTTGGACCTCCAATTTCTACAGCAATGAATAATCAAATAAGCATTCCACAACTCCAAGGGGACAAGAAAGTTGATAGATTACAAGATTTCAACTTCCAACCACACGAGGCAAAACTTCAGCTTCTGCTAGAAGCTGATTTCGCATTACACCCGAAATCCGGAGAAACATTATTATGGTCAACCTCATTTGGAAGTTGACTCTTGGTCCCTCGATGAGCTGGTTTTCTACTCTGCACCTCCTTCCTTTCACTTTCTGATTTCAGGGTCCTATGCTCCTCAGTCTCCTTTGAAACCTCAAAAAGAGTAACACTCCCACGTCCACTCTCAATCATCATTTGTTCCTGGTATTCTTCCTTTGACTGAAAACTTTCTAGTATTTCAACAACATGGTTCATTAAGGGTCTTCCCTTTGGATTTTGGCTAAGGCATTGATACGCCAAATTGGCCACCTTCATAGCAGTTTTAACTGAGTACTGTCCTTCCACTCTGGGGTCCAAGATCCTAAGAAGCTTCTTATTATTATTCAGCAGAGGTCGGGCCCACTCTACCAGGTTATGCTCTCGACTAGGTTTTGACTTGTCCATTGCTCTCCTTCCAATAAGCATTTCGAGTAGAACCACCCCAAACCCATAAACATCACTTCGAGCGGTTAAATGACCTGGCCAAACACAAAGAATAATCCATTAAATAAGACCCAAGTCATACATAAAAGAAACTTGACAGCCATAGCAATGGCAATTGAAGCAATTCTGCTTCCACACTCCAGGATGTGAACAAGTTCCCTCACCTACTTATCACCCCTTGCATTCGACACAGGATAACGCCAAAGAGATTAGTACACACAATTGGTTTACAAAGTGATATAGCAATCCAACAACTTTGCTCATTGAGTGAGACAAGTCTAATATTTGATCTTGATTATCGTTGCATATCTGATGCAGCCCACAAGATTGAAAAAATTGATGTTTGAGCTTATGTTTCCATTATCATTGCATTTTGGGAAGAATAGATGTTACATCGATCCACAACCAAAAAAAAAAAAAAAGCCTTAAAACGATGAGGATTCTTCTTCAAGTTCAATTACTACATTCATAATCCAAGCACCATTAGAACTCTATTATGTTTCCTTCTTTTGTTAGGAGTTACAAGTTTCCAGCTAATAAATTTCCTATCACCAGTAAAATTACCGAACGAGATTCTCATTACCCTAGGAGTGCCACCCACTAAAACAAAATTTTAGTCCCTTCTCAATATCAAAATAGAGAAGGTGTGAATGATCTTCAAGTGTCAGGCGAATCCATGATTGAAGATGGAAAAAGTTGATTCACAAAAAAATATTTGATTACATGTTGAAGATTGAGAATGCTGATGAAGCAAGCATCAATTCAAATTGTTCAATGTGTACTTCTAATGTGGGAAACTAGGCCATTTGGCTTATCAATGTACAAGTGAAATGCAAGTTAGGAAAAAGAAAAATCAGATCAAGGTGGCCATGAAGATTATGTGTAGATGAGGAAATTGGTCCCATGATACCATCAAACTGAAGGATCCGAAAGGATTTGTTCAACAGATATTTCCATGAGTTCCAATTCATCATTAAATTTTTTTGAGTTACAAAGCTTGCAGTTATTAGGGTGAATTTAGGACTTCAAAACTCGAGGATGAGTCTTACCCATCCAGGGGAGAATAATGGCAGCCCACAAGTTGTATAATTAGACATTTGTCTAAATATTTTGCAATATCATCAAATCTAGTGAAGATGGACAGTGCATGGGTCCACATGTCAAATAGGAGTCCAAAAAGAACTAAAGTTCTCCTTTGAGTTCTATTAGAAAACTTATCACCAAAGAATTTTGCACTGTTAGGATCTTACTCCCATTCTTTTCTTTTTTTTCTTTCTAAAGATATCGTGTTCCCCTTTAGAGGTTTCCCATTGGAAAAGTACATCCACATCCCTTTTCTATGGGGTTTCAACGGGCCCTCTATTCATGTGGTCTCCTCCACTTATCAGCTTAAAATTTTGGATTGGACATTCAAACATGAATCAGAGCCAGGTTCCCTCCCAGATTTATTTGGCAAGTGAGGCTCCCCATTCATCAATTCACGTGCTGCTCTCTGTCCATTGTGCTTGTGAAAGGGGGTGTTAAATTATATTATGGACCACTTGACTAAGGTGATTGAATGGCCCTTATATTCATGAAATCTCACTCCACTTATTGACTCAAGGTTTTTGGGTTGAACATTCTAACACCTATTCTAGTTATGATTATAGTAAAAGGTTCATATTTCAATCACGATTAGTATTTTTAGAAGAGCCTACAAAAAAGTTGCAATTCTTTCTTTTAAACAGAGTTGATGGGTTATAAATTTGGCTAGTCTTGCCTTTGAAATGTTTGACATAATTCCTTTCAAGACACTTAGAAATCCCTAGTTGTGATGCTTAGGAACCATTCGCTATGATGCCTAAAGAAAGCTGCTTCTTCAGTCATTTTCATTGGTATTCTATTCAAGTTCTAAAATCAAACAACTCAGGCTAATTATGTCAGGATTCACTGTTCTACGTCAATGTCATTGTAGAGAAAGAACGACTGAACAACTATACTTGGAGCCTAGCGAGTAGCCACATTATACCTTCCATAGGCCACACTTGATGCAGAAAAAATGAACAAATCAGGCTGTCTAGAGTTGAAGCAGAGAAAATGTGCCATGGGTCTCTCTAGTATTGAGGCGGTAAGCTTATGGGTCAAACCTTGAGAACCATCTAAAAGCTTGGGCATTATAGAGGCTGGAGAATATTATTTCCTGTTATCTCAGCATTCTATTTACCTTTTTGTGGGGACAAAGACATTTCTAGTCAACAAAAGCAGAGAATCTTGCTTTCACTACTATGGTCGCATATGCTCCCGCACCACCTGATTGATTAATGATGACTTAGTACCATTGAACACGTACCAGTCATTACGTACTCTGGTGCAGCATAGCCGTATGTGCCCATTACACGTGTTGAGACATGAGTTTGGTCGCCCACAGGTCCATCCTTTGCAAGCCCAAAGTCTGAAAGCTTTGCATTAAAGTCCTGCAATAATAATCATGGTTGTCAAGGGTAAACTTGAGACAGGAAGTCACCCATGAGAATTGTAAGTATATACATCTGTTCCCAAGGTATGCATGAGAATATGCAACCATGACATGATAATTTCAGTAAGAAATGGCTCTATTTCATATAGCTGCTTGTAATCTCTTCCAGTATCTAAACATGATCTATAAGATCAAGCCTTCATCCTCAATAGATCTATAACTGTTGTTTTATAGTGCAGATCACCCACAATATAATTTATTCTGCAAAAAGCTGTGGGAAGCTTATCAAAGACTTACTGCATCCAGCAAGATATTTGATGTCTTGAAATCTCGGTATATAATTGATCTTTCTGCACCATGGAGACAAGCCAGTCCTTTTGCAGCATCTAAAGCTATCTTCATTCGTCTCGACCACGTCAGAGAGCAACCAACTCCTAGCATCCAAACACTGATCATACTAAAAAGGTGTTCTCAACAGTTTCATCGTCGTATAGTCTACTAAAGCAGGAGGCATCAGCTCATGAAATAGAATTTCACGCACTAATCATCTATTGGAGCACTTCCTGGCCTTGAAATACTCATTAGGAGTTTGGCACATGCAGCAAAATATAAACAATGAAGAGAAGTTTCTTACAGAGTTCCTTCACAATCTGAGTCACTACCTGGTTCTCTGCGAACTTTATTTGAGACTTGCAACAACATTACTATTTGTGAGATTTTGTAAGACCACTTTCAACTGTTCTAAAAGCTTAAACTATTAGATGAAGGTGTGGTTCAATATTTAATTATTCCAACACTCCACCTCATGCTTAGTTTGGTCTTTTTTGCTTAGTACCAAGCGTGCACATATTTAAGTGGGGAGGCAAATGGGGCTTGGAAAGATTTGAATTTAGGACTTCTAGCTCTGATACCATAAAAATTCTACAGAAAAGAATTGTGATAATTCTCTATATCATTCATACCTTGATCACAAAACTATTTATAAGACTGCTACAAGTACCAACTAGGAAAAACAGATCTGAAAAGTACAGTTATAATCCCACAAATTAAGGGATACTAATAAATCATTTCCTAACTAGTTATTTACAGCTATTTCCTAATAATTAGGACGCAAAAAAATCAGCACTGAATATTCCTGATAATCAGGTCCTAAAAATCAGGATAATTCAACACTATCTATTCACTATTATTCAAGAAAAAGACATACTTGAAATGTGCCAACCCTCTATGCGCCACATCACTAATAATCTAGACATCATATGCTATAAAACAAGGACATACAATGTGATGTCGCAACAGAAAAGTAAAGACATATAATAGTTAGACAAAAGTGAAATTATCAAAAGATGAATCATTCTACTTAAGGTAGTCCAAACTCCACAGTGCGAATGTGCACTATAAAAGGTGCAGCTAGTTCTTAAAAAGATGATACAAACACAAGGAGAGTTTCTATAGCATAGCACAGTATAGTTTTGAAATCTCCTTTCAATCTCTCCATATATCGTAATCTTCATTAATTTGTGTGGAGTAACTCAAGCCAGGTTAAAAATGATAATGAGAATGCATCTCAAGAGCCAAAAGGAAGGAAAAACTGATGAAGGACTGCTAGTATATATATTGGGTAATTCACTTTCAGATGACTAGCTGGTTGTGCATGCATCTTTGAAGGAAATCCTATCCTCTTCGCTTATCAGCAACTAGATAACTAATCATCTACATGAAGTGATCAGCAACAACAAGCGCCAAAGTACTGAGAAGCAACAATTTTGAATCTCAAGATCACAAAAAGTCGTTGCCTGTAGTTAAATTGAACTTTTTCTTTTGCAACATCACATATCATGTCAGATCACTGGACTGTTGACTCAAAACAAGATCTGGAATTGAATATTTTGCAATCGACATGATACCATCTAACACCTACAAATTGTCAAATTTAGTTTAAGCTCCAAACATCTTTATTCAATGCTTATCTCTACATTCTTGCAAAGAGAAAGTTCTAGTCTGTCAATAACAATCCACTGGTGGCACGACCATATATCGAAAACCAACATTATTCTCTTGCACACAAACTTCACATAAGATTTATGAAACATGTATCCGCCACTGCAAGTCCTCCTAATCAAACCATCCATAGCACTTATAGCCACACCTCGTTGTAACCATTTGATTCAAGCCAACTAAACAGTGCCAAGCATTATCCATATGTGAGCTTCATGTGAAGAACCATCAGGGGCAAGCACAAGCATTTCAGGTCATGCTATTTCACGTAATAGCGTTTAAATCATTCACCATTTCTCTGTTAACTAATTTATAACTTCAGTTAAAACCTTTAAGTTGCATAAGCTTGCACTACACAAACAACTTACTTCGAAAAAGATGTTTCTCAAGACTCCCCCCCGCCATGTATTCATAGACTAACAGCCTATGCTCATCTTCGCAGCAGTATCCAATAAGCTTCACAAGATTTGGGTGATCAAGCTGCCCCAAGTAGTTGACTTCAGCCTGCAAAACCAAGATCTATATAGCAAACTAATACCATAGGTATCACCAAAATTACAATGCCCATGACGGGGATTTATAAAAGCGCAAGCTCTCCGCCAATGGAAAAAGCTTGGCTGGTGCAAGTTTTAGCATTTTCAAAGGCCAATATCTATAATATACAAAAGGGGGTCCCTTCTCGAGGCACCTCTCTCCCTGACATAAATGCATATGGACAGGATAATTGGAGATCCAGAAGTACTTAAAAGTACTATCGATATAGAAAAGTCTGAGAGTAAACTCATGTAGAATAAAAAATTCTGCAGACATTATTCCTTATGCTTAAGTTGATGGGCAATTGACTTAACTGTTTATTAGTTTGTCTAAGGCTTGAAGCATTCTTGTGGGTTTCCTTCTGAATGCTCTTTTAACCGAGGGCAACTAATGCAATGAGATATTATGTCTGGCAAGGTCTAAAATCTTAGACTTCTAATATCTAGGTAAGAGAATCTTGTGAAACCGTTCCCTTTTACATTCAGTGGATCTCCCAAAGTTTTTAATTAGAACAAGACGTGCATATTAAAGAAAATTTCAAGATAAGATGCATATACCAGCCACTCCCTGTCGCCTTGAAAGCCCTCCCGATTTAGCTCCTTGATGGCTACTTGAACGGTTGGGTAACCTGGCCTGACATTCTCGTCTATGGTTCCTTTGTAGACAATTCCAAACCCACCTTCACCGAGAATCAAGTCCGGCCGAAATTGCTTCGTTGCCAGCCTCATTTCCTCATACGTAAAGATAGCAACATTGGTGTACCCCGGGCTCTGGCGCAGGTCTTTAACATTCTTGGATGCCAATGGCGTACCGGACATGCTTTTCACGCTGCTAACCTCTACCTTATTCGATTTAGTCGGAGACGTGGAGAAATCATTCCCTGCAATCGACAAAAAAATTTCATTTTTTTTTCCATCAGAAAAACCGGGTGCTTAAAAATTGCTCATTTAAGGGATTCTCAATAAATGCGAAACTCAAGGCACGATTTTTTCGTCATCCTCCACGTTTAATATCCACGCGCACCGCTCATAACTTCCGGATACCCACCACATTGCAGTGGATCGCATTTACTCCGCGACGTGAACATCGCAGGATGAGGATCCAAGGGCAGGCATTCGCATTTACGGTTCGCCGAGACGCAAGAGCCGAAAATGGAAACGAGCCGAAAATGGAAATGGGGGGGGGGGGGGGGGAGGGATAGATAGATTTTACCGGGGATCCTCTCCATGTATTGGCGGCCCTGAACGCGTTCGTCGTCGGAACTGAAACAACCCCCCATGAATTTGAAGCCTAACCCGAGGAGAGGCGGCGATCTCTTGCCCTTCATCGTGGGCCCATTCTGGAGACACGCCTACAATCGGAGCGGAGGAAGGCGAATCAGATCCAGGGCAGACACGCGCGCGCGCGGGGGGCGGAGATCGCGAGGGAGAAGACGGGAGGAGGAGCAGACGTCGTCGTCACCTGGAGGAGGAGCAGGGGACCATGCGGCGGGGGCAACTTTGCATTGCCCAGAAGAACTCCGACGACGCCAGCAATGGAATGGAATGGAATGGAATGGAATGGGTGGTTTTCGGGTTAGGTTGGAGGCGTTGAGCGATGTCGAGAGGGAAGGAAGGAAGGAAGGAAGGAAAGGGGACGAAGAAGCCGAGAGAGAGAGAGAGAGAGAGAGAGAGAGCAGGGGGTAGAGATTCGAAAGTGGTGTACGATTGTTTTGAAAATGGTCAAATGCACACGAGTCGCATCTCTCTCTCTCTCTCTCTCTCTCTAGGGACCGTTTTGGGAACCAGGCTTCAGAAAACAAGATAAGAAGATCCGGAAAAATGAAGAAGAAGAAGAAGAAGAAGAAGAAGAAAAACATTATTATTATTATTATTATTATTATTACTAATTTACTAGTATTCGGTCAAAAGCAAGAATCCAATTATCTAACTAACTAACGAAACCGGGAGCCTGAGAAGCGAGTAATATTAGTTGAAGCTCAGGAAGTAATTATATGGACATGATTAAAATGATCTAAATTTTCCTTATAGTAAGTTTCTACGAGAAAGTTTTGGAATTTAAATTGCCTTGCATAAAGTCATGTTTATATGTTGTAGGTATAATTATGAGATTTAATAAGGGTTTCGCACTAATTTGGATTTTTTCTTTTCTCAGTCTTCTTTAATTGGCTCTTGTGATCTAGTCATGCAACTATTATAATGCCAAAAGCCCTATATCTTTTCCCTAAATGAGTATGGTCAAAATCATACTTCATTTGGCAAAAATTTAATAAGCAGACTCTATAAATGTCGGGACTTAATGAATAGATTCGAAAACGTTTGACATGTTTTTTTCTTCATTTTTAAAATACATGATTCAGGACTCTGCCCTCCCTATGAAAAAGTACCTTAATACTAGAAATGTTACCTTTAACGTTGATGGGAAGGTGGGAATGAATAACGAGGGCAGGCATGACTCCACCAGAAAAGGATACCCTATAATCCAGGAATGGTTACGGCATGACGATTACACTAAATCTAGAAACACGGTATAACATCACTCTCATTCCTTTTTCCGCTTTCCTTTCTTTGGCACGCTTTTGAATTAATGTTCTAGATTGATCTCACTAAACTTTGAAAACCCCACATTCATTCCAAGGTTCTACAACATGGCAATTCAAATTAGAGAAAATAATACAAATAGCCCTTAAGTTGATGATTTTGCATAATAAACAATGTTGTACATGAACTTTTAATTTATTTAATATAGTTCAGGATATTTTCATACATGTTTAATTTAATCTCCGGACGATATGAAAATTTTCAATGTTGTCATTTCATTAATTTAAGTCAACGGACATTGATGATTTTGTTTCCGGATCTTGTACGTTTGAACTATGGAAAAAGTAGTCATAATCAACTCAAATCATGATATAATAATCATTGTAATTTGTTTAGTTTGATTTGAAAAAAAAAATGATTGTCCATGTTATTTGATGAGGTGGATTAATATGTTTTGAGTGACAAGTTACGGACCTTGTATCCTAAGGTAGAGTCCTTAGGTGTTAAGCACCTACGTATTTATGTGCCTTATATCTTAAGACGGATTGCTTAGGTGGTGAGCATTTAAATTGTCGCAACTTGTTTTTCTTCCTAAATCTCCTACCACTTGGATATTGGTTAATATCAGAGCCTAGGCTATGGTAGGTTGTCGTTATGGACCTAATGTCGATGCGCCCGTGAGCCGTATGGTTACTGTTTTGATCTCGAATTTGGACGATCTGGAAAGACAAAATGCAACAACTCCAACAACAATTGGAGTAATCTCAATTGTTGAGTGGCGATGATCCCCATCAGGGTCAAGAAGAGGAAGAAGAAGATGAGGAGATTGAACCTTCCATGAAGACCGTTCCGACACGTTTAGTGAAGAGGCTCTTTAGCATCATCGTCGTTGGAATCGTGATTTTCACGATTTCAATGTCCAAGCGACATTTCAAACTTTGAAGGCAATATGCAACCTGAAAAACTTCATCCTTTGGCTCAACATAATCGAGCGACACATACAGGTTTGATGGCCACGAATAATCGAAAAATAAAGTTCGTGGCCATCAAACCTAAAAACCATGCCTCAAGTTGGTGGAAAAATCATAAGCGTCGAAGAGCTCGTGAAGATAAGTGGCAATTTGAAACGTGGGTTAATATGATGAAAGGGCTCTAGAAGTTTCTTCCTGGAACTGTTGAATTTGAGCATCTCATGCTTGGATATGATGTGGCTGAGGCCGTGGAGCAAAGTATGGCTCGTTACCTTGGCAGCCCTCATCGGAAAATGCCGATGTTGTCCAATATTTACCCTATTGGAATTCGAATGATGTTTGCAGATTAGCTATGAAGGAGGGGAAGCAACTCAAGGGCAAAAGCAATAGAAGCGGTGAATCGTTAAGGATAATCTAACCACAGAAGTTCAAGTCGAGAGTCTTTCTCGAAGGTTACCTCCTCAGAACCGTGGTATAAACAAGCATCTTAGGCTAACCATCCTAACACCCCTAATAGTGACTCAAGAAAGTCGGTTTAAGTGTCATGGATTTGGTCATATTGCTTCGGAGTGTCCCAATAGGAAGGATCATTCCTCTCGTGGAGGATGAACATAAAGACGAGTCACAATATGACTATATTCTAAGAAGACTCAATGAAGAAGAAATCACTTTTGGAGTTCAGGGAGAGTAAAGGAGTTTAATCGCAATTCATCTTGATGATGATGTATGGCTTTGTACCAATGTATGTTACGCCTAGTAAACTTCTCGTGGCAAGGTATGCAATGTCATCATGGATAGTGATGTGAGCAATGGCGGGGGCCACCACCATCGAGACGAGCTGCAACTCAAGGAAGAGGACCATCCACATCCTTATAAGCTTTCTTGGCTTAAGAAAGGCAATGAGGTAAAAGTAAATAAGCGATGCTTAGTTTCATTCTCTATTGGCGAAAAGTACAAAGTAGTTATGCGTGATGCTGTTCCGCAGGATGCATGTCATCTACTTCCTGGACGACCATGGTATATGGTGGAAGGAGATCCATGATGGCTTCAGAAGCACCTGTTCATTCGTCAAAGATGGTGTCGAGATCATGTTGGACCGTTGCCAGATGGAGAGTTTCCGAAACCTACTAAAGAAGAAGGAAGGAATCTTCATTCCCAAGTCTCATTTTTTTGAAGGATTCTTGTGAGGCTAAAGCTCTTATTATATTGGAAGAAAATAAAGCGAAAGAGAAGATCCGAACAATTTTGTGGTTTTTACTTGATGGGTTCCGTGATGTCCATGCCCGATGAAATTTCATCCGGCCTTCCTCCTGTGAAGGAGATTCAACGTTGCATAGATTGTCTGCCCTATGCTCCTATTCCAAACAAGACAGCCTATCCAATGAGTCCTGAGGAGACTCTCCATCCCGAGCGTATTCAGTTAATCAAACCAAGGCCAAATGGTCCATTTCGAATCTTAAAGAAAACGAGTGAATTCCCAGTCATTATGGTTTTCTGACAACACGTCTCCAATCTTTCTCCTTATGTCGATGCTTATATATCATGTATTCGAAGGTGGATTCTTAAGTGTGGTAGTCATTTATTTTATCACATTTGTGTTACCTTTGAATTCTCCAACCACTTTGGTACCAACGGCTACGGAAGGCGGTGCCGCGCCTTCGGATTTGGAGGCACTAGATCTAGCAATGGTGGTTCGTCCGTGGCCACAAGCTTCGACGACGAGGCCAAGATTCTGAGGCCCATGGATGAGCTGTCGAGACAAGTGACAGCTGCGAGCTCAAAGAAAAGTGAAAACAGAGGCAAGGAGGTGGAGCTGGGCTTGGATGCGGGGGGAGATGGAGCAGATACAGAGACGAAGGTAAGGCAGTGGCACCTCTTGTGATGCGCAGCGGTGGTGAGGTGGTGTCATTGTGGCTCACGTCTAGCTAATTAGCCAACATGCGGAATCGGTTTAGACTCTTGAGATCTTTTTTAGTCGGGCGGTGATAGGTCGAGGGAGAACCCAAACTTGGTACTCAAATCAATCTGACTCTTGTCTTGCTGCATTGATATCGAATTTAAAGCAATCGTGGAGCCACCACCCTGAGGAGGCACGTATGGGCAGTGGGCCCAGTGAGGGGTGACCAGTGACGAAGTCTCTCTAATCCTTCACTTGGCTTTATCCACCTCCCTTGTAGTTGTGGCCGACTATTAATGTATCTTACCCGATCGCAGCTGGATCTTTGCCTAATTACCCTTGAAGCGTTTGAAGTTCCATAGAACAGGAACGTTGTTTGAATGGCAGGATAAGAAGGTTTGGGCAGAAAGCAGAAGTGACGATCAAGAGGAACGATATGATGACTTTAGCATTGCTCGGGGAGTCATGAAAATCACACCGTAGGCTAAAATTTACTAACTTCACCGTCCGATGGATTGTGCATCTTGTAAGATGTACAAACTAGGACGATACAATTTAAAGGACGTGGTGGATTGAATTGCTTTCCGGATACGGGATGGCAGAGGTAAGGCTGGACTCAAAAGTCCCACCCCTTAATTTGCAGAGAGGGGCTGTGAATGTTTGCTGAGAAAAGTACCAAAATAGTCCTAAACATTTTGTATCAGTACCAACTCAGTCCTAAACTTTTTAATTTGACCAATTTAGTCCTAAACATTTTCACATTGCTACCAATTCAGTTCATTTGGCTAATTTAAGTTGGAAATTGCTAACATGGCCGCCAACGGTTTTATGTGGCACAACGTGTACAAATGTTATAATTTTTTAATATTTTTTCAGATTTTATAATTTTTTTCCTTTTTTCCTTATCCTTGGCTGGCCGGCCAAGGGTAAGGAAAAAAGAAAAATAAAAAAAGAAAAGAGAAAAAAAAGAAAAAATTTAAAAAAATCTGAAAAAAATATAAAAAAAATTATAAAATTTGTTTGGTGTCACATAAGACTGCCAGCGGCTATGTTAGCAATTTTTGGTTTAAATTAGCCGGATACCAATGTGAAAAAGTTTAGGATTAAATTGGCTCAATTAAAAAATTTAGAATTTGAATTCCAGTATCGATATAAAATGTTTAGGACTATTTTGGTACTTTTGCCCATGTTTGCTTATTATTTGCCAAAGTACCAGCATGAATCCCGGTATTAAGTCGTCAATGGACTAACTGCATATTCACCGAGTCTAGCGTTTAGCATGCATATGGTCAATTGATCAGGTGTACGTTCGGAGACAGAGAGAGATTAGCACTAAAAGCAGCCATAGAACCGCTTAGGTCTGCTCGAACCTTAATCTGAAGGCGGAGAAACCCGCCTCATAAACGCCACTCCTACAGGCTACAATTTATGACTCGTTCATCCAGATGTTGGAAGTTAAAAAAAAAATGGTTTCCCGGTCAAAAGAGGCGCGTGATTAGTTGCCGGAAGTAATTTTGCTTTAAAAGAAGTATGGATCGCCAGCCGATGCGGTCTTGACTTGGGACCAAAAAGGGACATCCTCGTTTCTTGATGTATCGTATAAGGGGTTAATTTCCTTCGGCAGTAGCGCACACGCAACCAGGCCGGCGCATGTCAACTCTCTCCCAAATTGCTAAATCAGTCCATCCCATGATCTAAACGCTCGCGCGGCGTGCGCGTTTGTTTTGACCGGTTGACCGACGGAGGGAGGGCGTTTGAAACACGATCGAGATTTTTTGCTAATACATGAAAAAGCCATCCCACCATGTCTGAATCTCTTAAATATTGGACCGGTAGCCGCCAAGTTAGAAACTCCACCTACCAATTTGGACCCAGCAATATATGACCTTTTAGAGTCGTTTGTCGGTATGCCTCAGTATCAGCCTATCAGGTAGAACTCAACTGGCTCCACCACCTCAAGTGCGGACCACACTTTCGGGTCTCCTTCGCTCCCTATATTCTTCAACCAACCCCCCCTCCCCTTATGAATAGCATTCTCCAAGGCATCCCCCCAAATAAGCACATTTCGTATCAGGTCCCATATTATTGTCCACCAATAGAATCCATCTCATTATAAGGAACGTGTAAAATTTTCTTCGCCCCAGACAAAAGTAGATGTCACTGTTAAATGTGTCTGACAACCATATCAAGTAAAGTCTTTCGGCCAAATTCAATTGCAAAATTTTACTATTGAGCACATTCGATAACCTTCAATCACAATCAAATCGACTGTTTTCGCTAAGAGATCACTTTATGTAATAACTGAGAACGAGCTTTCTTTGTTGATAAAATGATGACGTATTCAATGAATAAGTATTACCAATTGAATTATCAAAACCTTCCACTTACGTTCATCAGTTCATGTGGTGCAAGTAAGAGAATAATAGAATTCATTAAGAACCACACCTTTTGTGTTCATCTTCAGAACGTACAAGACACGGAAGAGTGCTTTCGGCTTTATGGGACAAGTCGAGGTGATCTCTATTGGCACCGTCAACTTTGCCATCAATCCGCTCTCACTAGTCTACTCTCTCTATTTGAGGGCCACCTTTCTTCGTCATCTCTCCATTTGATGTCTCTAGCTAGATTTGCGGTGGATATCCGTACTCACTCGCAACAATTTAATGTGATTAGAGACACATTTAATGAGGTGAATCATCTTTTGGAGTTCGGCGGCCTATGCAGCTGGTATAGTCATGAGAAAGTGGTCGCCGGTTAAAATAATTCTGATTATTTCCTTTGATCGGACGAATCAGATTTGATACGGTGAGAAAAGCTAGGTACAACTCAAGAACGAACACCGGATCCCCCAAAGTCAAATGTATGGAGATTGTCCATGTTTGACCCAGTAAGAAGTTAGAACGCACCTCAGCATCCTTTGAAAAACCTCGAAATTTCGGCATTAATTCATGACTCCCTCTCTCTCTCTCTCTCTCTAATTGTTGTCCAATACGGAGAAAGGGGGGAAACACCAGGAAATGCTCCCTTTTGTCCCCCTCCCCGGGGCTAAGTATGGTTTTTAAAAAATAGGATTGTTATTCACACGAACCCCGGACATGCACGTTGAGAGCTAATAAGTTTTTGGCATGTCTCGTTTGATGCCTTTTGCTGGAATTAGGTACAGATAACATCGAAAGGAATACATACATACGTGTGAGGTCAAAGACTCACATTGATTCCCATGTGATTTGGAAGATCGGCGAATGCATCACCGCTGCCAACGTTGATTTCGATGTTATCCGAGGGATTTGTTTTGTCTTATTTTATGTTTTTCCTCCCCTACCCACCAAATTTCTAAATGGTTTTGTGTGCACACTACGGTCTCTTCGCGCAACGATATGGCATCGTGAGTCGCTTGATTGATGTGGGGCCGAGTGAGGTTTATGTTTACATTGGACAATCATTTCCAAATGGTCATATTAAATTGGATTGAGAGGGATGGGGGAGGGAGGCAAATGCTTTGCGAGTCAAGCACACCTTAACTGAGCGGAATCAAAAGTGAGCTCCCCTTTTCTGACTTCTAATGGATGCACTGGCGACTCCCCAAAACTCAAGCCCCTCAGAGATGACTTTTTTTTTTATCTTAATTTAAGGCTTTTAACGTTTTTACCAAAAAAACCTCGAAAGACAGATCTGTGATCAGGCCTATAAAAAGGCACGCACTCCACGTTGCATTGCCATCATACATCCACACCAATACCGGAACAACAGTTTTGAGAGTTCTCTTTGGTTGTAGGTTTTGAGGTTGAAGAAGCAGAGCCAACGGGGGAGGATGATGGAGGTGAACATGTACGTAGCTCTTCTCTTGTCCTTCGTCTCCTTCGTCACCATCTCCCTGTTCGGGATGGTGTACAAGCACCTCTCCCACTTCCGGGGCAACAACCTCCCTCCCGGCAGATTCGGCCTCCCCTTCATTGGAGAGACTCTCCACTTCCTGAGATCCGGATGGAACGGCCACCCCGAGAAGTTCATCTTTGACCGCATGTCCGCCTTCTCCCCCCGGGTGTTCAAGACCTCCATCCTGGCCGAGCCCACCGCCGTCTTCTGTGGCGCCCCGGGCAACAAGTTCCTCTTCTCCAACGAGAACAAGCTCGTCACCGCCTGGTGGCCCGACTCCGTCAACAAGGTCTTCCCCTCCTCCCTCCAGACCTCCTCCAAGGAGGAGGCCAAGAAGATGCGCAAGATGCTCCCCAACTTCTTCAAGCCCGAGGCCTTGCAGCGCTACATCGGCATGATGGACGAGATCGCCCACCGCCACTTCACCACGTCCTGGGAGAACAAGGACGAGGTGGTCGTCTTCCCTCTCGCCAAGCGCTTCACCTTCTGGCTCGCCTGCCGCGTCTTTGTCAGCGTCCAGGACCCCGACCACGTCGCCAAGTTCGCCGACCCTTTCAACGACATCGCCTCCGGGATCTTCTCGATCCCCATCGACCTGCCGGGGACGCCCCTGAACAAAGCGAAGCACGCGTCCAACTTCATCAGGAAGGAGCTGAGGGCCATCATCAAGCAGAGGAAGCTGGACTTGGCAGAAGGCAGGGCGTCGGCGACTCAGGACATATTGTCGCACATGCTGTTGGCCACGGACGAAGATGGGAAGCACATGAACGAGATGGACATTGCTGACAAGATCTTGGGCTTGTTGATCGGGGGCCACGACACCGCCAGTGCCGCCTGTACCTTCATCGTCAAGTACCTTGCCGATCTTCCCCAAGTCTACGAGGGAGTCTACAAGGGTATATTCTTCTTCTCTTGATTAGAATGATTTGGTAGGACAGCTAGGATTACGAGACTTTGTCCTGTCTAGATTAGAACCTGATCTGTATGTATGGGCATGGTGAGCAGAGCAAATGGAGATCGCCAAGTCAAAAGCCCCAGGGGAGTTGTTGAACTGGGATGACATCCAGAAGATGAGATACTCATGGAATGTGGCGTGTGAGGTGCTGCGACTGGCGCCTCCGCTCCAGGGAGCATTCAGAGAAGCCCTCAATGACTTCATCTTCAATGGTTTCTCCATTCCTAAAGGCTGGAAGGTAATTAACTACACACTAATAATCGATTATTCACCTTGCCAAATCCTACAACCTATTGTTGATTTTAATGAATATTGGACACAGATCTATTGGAGTACCCACTCGACTCACAGGAGCCCAGAATACTTCCCGGAACCTGAGAAGTTTGACCCGTCGCGATTTGACGGCAACGGACCAGCGCCTTACACATTTGTGCCGTTCGGGGGAGGGCCGAGGATGTGCCCAGGGAAAGAGTATGCGCGCTTGGAGATACTCGTGTTCATGCACAACCTGGTGAAAAGGTTCAAGTGGGAGAATCTCATCCCCGACGAGAAGATTGTGGTTGATCCCATGCCCATGCCTGCCAAGGGTCTCCCCGTTCGCCTCTTCCCCCACAAAGCTTGATCTCAAATTCCCTCTGCATTTCCTTTTCACTTGTACGAATATGCTCAAGTTCTCTTTACAAACCAAGAAGAAGGGGCGCGGCTTTGCTACTTGGGTTTTGTGCCTCCTGTTTCCATTTTTCTTTATGTGATCCGGTCTAGAAATTTACCATGTAAAAAAAGCCAACAAGGTTTACAAATAAACTTATTGCTCACTCATGTGTTGTCCCATGATATACTCGGTTCCCTGTCAAAGATGCAGCGGTCTAGCCTATCTTCAATTGTTATCATGGCATTCTCATTACATAACTTTCGCTCAGCCATCAAAACACTGAAGCTACTTTTTTGACTATCGCAACATTGGTATCAAGACCTCTCATTGCCATTTGACTCAATCGACGCCTTTTGCGATCTTTTCTAGAGAGAATATTCTAGATCGACAAAACTCCACTGAATCAAGCTATAAGCCTCGATGATCTTCATCAGTTTAGGTCGAAGTTGGATCAGGACATCGAAGCTCCAAGATAAGAATTAATGAAGCCAGAATTGTTGGATACAAGTGTTGTTAGGGAGAAAGCTATCAATTCATCAACAGCAGCAACCGGCAACAATATTCGAGTGATATCAACCCTAAAGACAATAAATATAGTGCTGGAAAGTTAGAAACAAGGTAACAGCGACGCTCATAAATTTTATGGGAAAAACTATAGATCACTAAAAAACTTTCACTAATCACGAATAATTAGTAAAATGCAAAATACTTAATCTCTAGTCACACAACTAGAGGCTCAATAGACCAATATTGCGATTTATCATCACGACAAAGGTGAATTAATACAAATGAGCAAGAAAAATCTAACTATTGGTGGAGAAGTTGAGAGATGGTTTGGAGAAGGACTCTTTATCTGTTTTTAGGACATTCACTTTGTACCTCTTGATCCCACAATAACACTGCTGACTTTTGACAAGTTTTCGAAACCGTTGAATCTTGCCCGAAGTTGGCTGTCTCTTCTCCTCGCAAAACCGCCAGTCTCTCTCCCTCTTTTTTTCTTTTTTCTTTTTCCCTGTAGTTTGCCTGTTCAACTCTCTCTTCTTCTTCTTCTCGTTTTTCTCAATGACGATGAGGTAGGCCCCATGAGGCGGACCCGACCCAGCAAATGACCCCCTCCGTTACATGAGGGAAGCTCTATCATGCCCGCTTTATTATTAGATTTTTGTCATCATATCTAACCTATTGTTATTGGCGTGGACTTTCTTAAGTTGAAAGAGTTTTTTCCCCCCCTAATTTCTCTCAGATTTGAAATTAACGTGCTTCGATTTTGAATGCAACACAAGGTTTTAATAAGATAAATAGCAATCATATTACCACAATACAAAACTAATTTCTCTTGCCTCAAACTCAATTCTTGTAAGAACTTCTTCATCTACAAGAATTCTTTACCTCCTTTGGTATTAATAATGTATTGTGCTTTAGTCGTAGACAATGCCACATTTTACAATCTTGACTGCCAAGAACCAAAAAGTTATCGCGTCAACTAATGTGAATTAACTGACGGGTGTTTACTTAAAGACAAACACAATCATGAAATTTGCTACAGCAGTTGAGATCGAGGAGAAATGGGCATGCATTTTGGAGGGAAATAGTCACCACTTATAAGTAGGATTGCAGGACATGCAGGACATAACGATTGGGCAAAAGTAAGAAGCAGATAACACACCCTCTAGGAGGAACAATCGTTTAGAGACACGAGCATGACTTTATAAGAGCGTGAGTACAAAATTTGTGGAGATGGAAGGACATGGACACGACTGTTGGAAACCGTTGAAGGAAATGCAACTGCCAAAAACCGCCAGAAAACATTTGCAACCGTTATAAATACCGCTAATCATCTACTAGGAAACCTTCTCACAAATCAAACAAATCAACCATATTTTCAGTACTTTTAGCTTCCTGTACTGCACTTTATTTTCCTAGTTGTAGCTTTTAGGTTTGCATCGTTGTGCATCTTTACCCTGTTTGTTGTGCTATCGATTAAATTCCAGTCTAGTATGTTAACATTTGGTCACCTCATTGAGTTTGTTTCTTCCGGATCTTGTCGTTGATTAAATTCCATTACGATTTGTATTTGTATAGTCCTATTCTAATTTATGTTGTTGGTTCATTTTTCTTGTGATATCTCTTATCCGAAGTTAGTGTGGGACCCTAAAACACCTCCTCAAATTTTTTAACATTTAATTTTTGAGCAACTTGATTGAAAACATTAAATAAAGCCAACTGTTTGCCAATTCATTTGCTCCCATTCTTTATATTTCCTGTCTCCTTCAATCTCATCCCTAATGAGGGGATCATATAGATCTTTACAATACAATATTTCTTCGATCCGTGGCTTCCCAATTATAAAAGTTAGAGCTGTTTAACTTAAATATGGTGCTGCTTGTTTTTTCTATTTAATTTTAGAACCTTCAATGATACCACTTAATTAAGGAGAAAGCTAACAATTCATTCTCAACAGCAACCGGCTATTATATTTAAACAATATCAACCTCAAAGACAGTAAATATAGTTCTAGAAAATTAGAAACAAGGTAGCAATAACACTCACAAATTTTACGTGAAAAATCCAATGCGCAAAAAATAACGGGTCTCCAAAAAACTTCTACTAAACCAAGAATTTATAGGATGCACAATAGTTCATCTCTATTTACACAGTTAGAAGCTTCACGTATTAACAATATATCAATATATCATCACTATCAATGTGGATTAACACAAAGGAATAATAAAAATGTAATCATTGCCGGAGAAATTGAGAGACAATATTCCCTTTGTAGCTCTTGATCTCTCGAACAATGCAGCCGATTCCAACAGGTTTTCACCATCGAATCATCCCGGAAGTTGGCTGCCTCTTCTCCTCTCAAAACCGTCGGTCTCTCTCCTTCTTTTTGACTTTTCTGTGGTCCCCTCTTGCCTGTTCAGCTTCTCCTCCTTTTTTTTTTTTTTGGGTTTTTTTGTTTTTAATTCATAAGTGATGAGGAGCCAGGCCGTGAGGAGGACCTAGCCCAACAAGTGTGGATGACTCTCACGTCAAGTTCAATTCTTTCAAACTCAAGATTTAACTTCTCAAATGAAGTCATTGTGACTTCAACAACCTCCTAACTACAAGCCCTTACTGTATAATTAGAGATCAAGCCACTGATCCATTGGAAACTATGTGACATTAAGTCATTAAGAGCATCAAATAATATTGGTGTTAAGAACTAAGAAGGTGCAATTTGATGTGAGTCCATTTTTAGGGCTCTCGAAATGCATACAAATTACAAGATGGCACCATCAAAGCCCAGAATTGTGTTTTCATTGAAGGAAAATAATGGAATGAACTCTAAACTTATTTTTGCACACCTGATAAGTTTTGTCTCTTTTCGTTCAAATTCAATGGCTGAGAGAATGGAAATGCAACGTGGAAAACCAAATCATAGAAAGACTTGGAAAATGGAGTGAAGATATTGATGTCCAAAATCCGGTGCAACTTTTTGCAAACCTAAAGAAAGGCAGAAGTAGAGGTCTAGGGGGGGCCACCAAAGAAATAATCGCGGTCGCCCCATTTAGAAACTTACAAACATCGATATGTGTTGAGTTGTGTCTTTTCGTCTATAGTAATTAGATAGGTACGCCTATCCTAGCGTTGTGTTTTTTTCATGAATCATGATTATCATCCACAAAATGTGTCTCTTAAACTCATAGTTTTGTTGGAATAGTTGTGAGAAATTCTTTCATGTCCAAATATGTATTTGATTCTATCTAGTTATTTATCTACCCAACTGTACATTCATACCAAAATTACAAAAGGGCCACATTACTTTTTATTGTTAAAAGAGTGCCCTCTACCATTAAAAAAGAAGAAGAAAATCCCATTACGTAATCTTGTCGTCCATATAATTCAAGACGCCCTTTCACAAACTCAATCGAATCAAATCACATTAAAGGCACCATTTCGCGTTGGCTGTTCAATCTCCATTTCTCATGCGTCAGTACTGTAGCCTTTCATATCTCGTGTTGAAATAAGAAAGGGGAAAAAAAAAGTCAATGATCTCACGAAAGACTTGGCTGGACGATGAGCCGTGGGGGGACCAAGTGATCCATTCCATGCCCCCGCGGGGGTGGGGGGGAAGTTTGGCTTATTTTCTGGATGGACGATGGACGTGCGCTTATTCTTAAGGAATCAATGGAAATCCGTCCGAGCAAAGTGACAACGACAACATCATCATCAAAATTCATGCCGGAAACATTGAGGGGAAAGCCTTCACAAAGAAAACCCAAGGTGAAGCATGTCGCACATTGAATTGTGCACCACCTTGAATCTTGTCATCAAACGCTTGTGGCCTCTATGGCATTCGAATCGCAAGACTCGGATTAAGAGGAAAATGGGATAAGTTGGAAAACGAAATTCCTCAATATCACTTAATCTTCGCTCATATGCGTTTGGGGAACTACCGATTATGAAGTCGAATGAAAAGATATTTCAATGATGTATATGTAGCTTAAGAATTTCAAAATAGGAAGAAAAGGATGTGAGAACCAATCGAGTTAAAAAAAAAGAAAAAAAATTAAACTGGGATGGCCTTTGCCAGACCTTCTCTAGGGTGAAGGTCAACGGTCGCCGGGTGGTAGTGGCCGCTTGAAACCATTACGATGATTTTAGGATGTTGTGGTCCAAGCATATCCAGCCCTCGAAGAGAACCAAGTTGGTACGATTCCAAAAGATGAAAATACAAAGCTGAGTGGCCAAAAGGAGAGCGGGGCGGAAGGGAAGGGAATGGGCTTGGGGCTTCACTTCAACCAATCCAATCCAATCCATTTCTCATATCGTATTACACGGGTAGTAGTTATCGAATGAATCATTAATCTTATTAATTTGCAAGCACACTTTTTTTTTATTGTTGAAAGTATATTTACCTATCAGATTATGTATTTCAACGTATTTTATGATCTAAGTTATGTTACAATGATTCCAGATGATCAAGAGTGAATTTCGCATTGCATATACCCGAAATTAAACCACATCATCTCGGGGATCACGGATTTTACTAATTATTGCTATATTTTCTATAAAATCTTATTTACAGATCTCGACCTGAAATGTCAAACCATCTTGAGATATTTTTTAACAGCGATGCCGCAAGGCCTGCCCTTGGACCGGGGCTTTGGAGAGAGAGAGAGAGGAGAGTAGTAATAATAATAAAAAAAGAAAGAAAAGAGGGGGGGGGGGGGGGGAGGAGAGACGAGCCAAACAGCGAAGACCCCGAAGACCAACACTGTTGTTGTTGTTGTTGTTGGTGTTCCTGCCATCGCAGTATCTTCTTCTTCTTCTTCTTCTTCTTTCTCTTTCCTTTCCTCCTCTTCTTCATCTTCTCTTGATCACCTCACCTCTCCCTCTCCTTCGAGATTCGCTGCTGCTGCTGCTGCTGCTGCTGGTCTTTGGATTCGATCCGATCCGACGGCGCGAGGGGGGGATGTCCTAAGCTGCCGACTTGTCCTTCCCCCACAAGGTCAAAGTCGCTCTCCGTCGAGGTAAGCTAAAGCTCTCTCTTTTAATCAGCCTGCTCCGAGGCCCGATTGCGCAGCTCCCTCCTTCCTCTCTTCATCTCTTCCCTCGTTTGCCTACTCTCCGCAAATGGTGGGCCCCCGGCTTCTCCTCTTCATGTCCCCTTCGTTTTCGCCTCTGGATAAGTCTTCTCCTTCTACTTCTTTTTTCGGGCAAGGAATAAAGGTAGAGGGTCGGAATTTGTCGGGGGCGTGCTGCTTCTTTTGGGCGCTTCCCTTGGGATCTTCCCGCGGATTTTCATTTTTTCGGTCTAGGTTTAGCTGTTTAGAGGACCGATTTCTAGCGATTGTAAATTTCATTCTTTGTTTATGCCCCAGTAGCCGCGCCAGCGTTCTGGCGTGTTGCCCGGATTTCTCTCGGATGATTATTTGATTGATGAGCTTCGCGGCAAGAATGATGCTTAAAGAAAAAAGGGGGTTTTGCTACTCTTGCAGGGTCTAATCGCCGCAGTGGACTGGCATCTGCTGTCATAATTAGCTTATGAACTGAACAGAGGGTAAGCGCCTGTGCTTCTTTGGGGACTCGGAAATGTTGGACGGCGGTCAGAAGTTTCCTGGAATTATTGGTCTGAAGAACCATGATAACAACTACTATGATATGTCCCAAGGATTCTATCATAAGCTCAGCGAGGGTTCCAACATGTCGATCGAGAGCTGTGGAAGCCTGCAAACCAGCAATGGTGGAGGTTCTGTTGCGATGTCCATAGGTAACAGCAGCGTCGATTCTAGCGATTCCCACACTCGCATGCTGAATCACCAAGGCCTGAAACGGCGTGCCAATGACAACTATTCCGTTCAACAGAGTGTGAATAGAGGAAGACCCACGCATGCTTTGAGCGATGATGCATTGGCCCGAGCTCTTATGGATAACAGTTCCCCAACCTTGGGGCTTGAAAATTTCGACGAGTGGACTATCGATCTGAGGAAACTCAACATGGGTGCACCTTTTGCGCAAGGGGCTTTTGGAAAGCTCTACAGAGGTACTTACAATGGCGAGGAAGTCGCCATCAAGATCTTGGAGAGGCCAGAGAACGATCTAGAGAGGGCGCAGCTGATGGAACAACAGTTTCAGCAAGAAGTCATGATGTTGGCCACACTGAGGCATCCTAACATTGTCCGATTCATTGGTGGATGCCGTAAGCCAATGGTCTGGTGCATCGTTACAGAATATGCGAAAGGAGGTTCAGTTCGGCAGTTTTTGATGAAACGGCATAATCGGGCCGTTCCGTTGAAATTGGCAGTCAGACAGGCTTTGGATGTTGCTAGGGGCATGGAGTATGTCCACGAGCTTAGTTTCATCCACAGAGACTTAAAGTCCGACAATCTACTAATTTTCTCTGATAAATCAATCAAAATTGCTGATTTTGGGGTTGCTCGAATTGAGGTCCAGACCGAAGGAATGACACCCGAGACAGGGACTTACCGTTGGATGGCTCCGTAAGATTCTTCGCTGCTCAAATATGGAGCTTTAATTACTTAATGTTGAACATATCTATACTCAGCATGCTATGTGGGAGAAGCTTAACTTGTTTGTGCCTGATTTTTTGCTCATTAGAACTTTCTGTTTGTTTGTCCCGAAGAAATTGGTTACCACGTGTACCTGAGTATGCAAAAAGCATTCTGGTGGCTTGCTTTATGCTCTAGCAAAAAGTCGAAAACTATTTTGTCCTTTTTTTTAACAAGTCTCAATTGGAACCTTTCACCTTTCCTTCTCCCTGCCTCGCACTATTTGTTTAACAGACATCAACTAGTCCTCTATGCATGAAGTGACATTTAAAGCAACAAATGCCCTAGGCCAATTCCTATGATAGGAGTTTTATGAGTGGCTCTAATTCTTGATCTTCGGCTAGAATGCCATGTACAAGATTAATAATCTGTTGCTGGATGGGTTTGCTTGCAATATTGACCCTTTCCATGAGAAAATCGTGATTTATCAGGTTATGCTGGGTTGACCCCAGACTGAAGCCTAGACTTCCCTAAGATATTGCGACCGGACCTGGCTTTTCCCCTCTGTGGCTTATTCTTCTACTTTGCAATGGATTTGGCCAGGCTAAAATCTTTATTAAAATTTTCAAGGTCTGACTAGGGGGGTGTTTTATTGGAGTTGGATTTGTATCTTCAATTCCTAATGTTAATCCTGTATAATTTGAACAGTTGGTTCTCTTTTCAATTGCTGTTACCTAATTTAAGTCTGTTTTCGTTCCATCTCTGTTCAATATGCATGTTTACAAGTAGATGATCAAATGTGTTGTGGAAAATCTTGACTCTACTGTGTGGCTTTCGACACGTGCTATGTAGTTGGCCACATTATCTATTTGACCTTATAAGATTACATGATTCTTTTAGTGGGTAGGGCATGACACCCTATTTTCTGTTGGAATTAGAATACTTGTATGTACAAGGAAGTTCCTATGACAATAGGAACTGCGGAGTGGTTTCCAATGATTTTGTGTAGTGTCTGCATAATATCATCTGAAGTTTGGAAATAGGGATGAAAGACAACAAAAAGTGGAATGCTCTCCCCGTCTTATTAATTGGGATGTAATCAACGTGTCCATTATCTTACTAGCTACCATCTGTTCCTGGCCATCTGCAATCTTTGAGGCCAACCCAGGCTACCAGTTAAAACATCCCTTGTTGAAAATGATGTGTTGACATTGTTGAAATTGAAGGAAAGAGACTCAAAGGCCCTATTGCGCTTGATATGGTCTTGTGCTGAATTCTATAGATTACACAAGGTGGATCTTTTTTGTCGTAGACCCAGATATCATCTTTTAATGTTGCGATGACGAGAGCTTCTGCATATCTAGTCAAATTTGTCATGTTGGGATAGCTAATAAAAAGCGCCAAGTAGCTTCCTGGGTTGTGAAAATCTTTGCGTATGTTCCATTCTTGAAATTCTCCAATTTTCTGTCTGTCTATCCTCAGCTGCATTCCTGTACTTCTTATATTCACGCAGGGAGATGATCCAGCACAGGCCCTACACTCAGAAAGTGGATGTATATAGTTTCGGAATTGTCCTGTGGGAACTAATCACAGGAATGCTTCCCTTCCAAAACATGACCGCTGTGCAGGCTGCGTTTGCAGTCGTCAACAAAGGCGTCCGCCCAATCATCCCCGGAGATTGTCTACCTATCCTCAGCGACATTATGACTAGATGCTGGGATGCCAACCCAGATGTCAGGCCTCCTTTCACTGAAGTGGTGAGAATGCTCGAGAATGCGGAGACTGAAATCATGACGACCGTTCGCAAGGCTCGCTTCAGGTGTTGCATGACCCAACCAATGACTATCGATTGATTAGAGTTATGGGGGAAATAAGGCCATGGCGACATGCATGATGCAAGGGGCTGGAGGAGGAGGAGGAGGAGGAGGTGGAGAAGGGGTTGGGACGGGAGCTCAAACCCAGGTCTATGTAGAATTAATTGTAGTTGAAGAGGGTATTAAATGTGTGTATACTTGTGCTCTGTGCGTATACGTCACCTTAACTGCTTTTATTATGCTGTGTACACTTGATTGAGAACTCTATTTGATTTTTACCTAAGTATGCCAGTTTCTCGGTTTTACGGCTTGTTGTGCGCTTATTTCTAGAAAAGGAAAAATAAGATCAGATGATGAAAACCAGTTTCGGGAAAATCACAATCTAATTTGGTCAGATGATGAAAACCGGTTTCGGGAAAAATGTTGAGGAATCAAAATATATCATCGCCTCGGACATTGACGGATCATTCGAAAATGTTCTTTGAACGTATCCAAATGAAATGAAGCTTCTTCTTATTTTTATTTTTATTTTTATCGAGGGTCGTGAAATCATGTGTTTGTGGTCCGAGGATGAAAATCGAGGTGGAACGGCCGAAGAAGGTGGGCGTGGGGAGAGAATTGGGCTGGGAGGAGGCCCAGTGGATCGGAATGGGGTGCTTGGAGGCCCAGTGGATGGGGATCGAGTGCTGGCGTGCCACGTGAGAGGTGGAGTGGTGGGGAGGGAAAGGTAAGGTGTGAGTGGTCACACGGTAAGGCCGTGCTCCTGCTCGGACCTGACTCTCTGAGCGTGGAAAGAGTAAACTAAGGGGAAGAAGCGGAGATGAGCCAAAAAGCGGAGACCCGAAGACCACTGTGGTGTCCTTTGCCATTTCTTCTGCAGCAGCGGCAGCAGCTTCTTCTCCTTCTCCTTCTCCTTCTTCCCCCTTCTCCTCCTCTTCCTCCTTTCTTCCCCCCTCTCTCTCTCTCTTGATCATCATCATCATCAACAACAACAATCTCTTTCCCTTTTTCCCTCCCAAAGATTCGCTGTGGCTTTGGATTAGATCAGATTCGATCCGATTCCAGTCCGAGTGTTCTCCACTTGTCCTTCCTCCGTCCAATTCCCAAAAAGTCAAAGTGCTCTCCGCCCAGGTACGCTCTCCCCTTTCAATCCGCTCGCTCGAAGGGGTCGATTGCACCTCCCTCTCTCGTGTTCCCTTTGCGTCTGCTGTTATTTTGCCCCCCGAATATGGTCGTCCAACTCTCCTAACGAGGGGGGGCTCCCGCTTCCTTTTTTTATTTTCTGGATATGTTGGTATATCGGGGCACGACTGAAGTTAGAGGGTCGAATTTCGTTAGGGCGGGCCGCTTCTCTCGGTGCTTCCTTGGGGATCTCCACGTGGGGTTCTTTGGGTCTAGATTTAGCTGTGTGTAGGGCCAATTAGTTTCGTCGTACGTTTGTGCACCGGTGGCTGCGCTAGCCCTATCTCGCCTTCTTCCATTGATAAAAACTTTTCGATAGATGATCTTCACGGGAAGATGATGCTGAGAAAGGGGTTTTGCTTCTCTTGCAGGGTTTCATTAGTACGGTGGACCGACTTCTTCGGTTATAGAAGATAGCTTATGAACTGAACGGAGGCTGAGGCCTGTGCTGTTTTGTTGGGACCCGGAAATGTTGGACGGAGGTCAGAAGTTCCCTGGAATTATTGGTCTGAAGAATCATGATAACAATTACTTCGATTCATCCCAGGCGTTTTATCATAAGCTCAGCGAGGGTTCCAACATGTCGATTGAGAGCTGTGGAAGCCTGCAAACCAGCACTGGTGGAGGGTCTGTTGCGATGTCCATAGATAACAGCAGTGTCGACTCTAGCGATTCCCATACTCGCATGCTAAATCACCAAGGCCTGCGACGGCGTGCCAACGACAACTATTCTGTTGCGCAGAGTGTGAATCACAGAGGGAGAGTCACGCATGCTTTGAGCGATGATGCACTAGCCCAAGCTCTTATGGACAGCAGTTCCCCGACCTTGGGACTTGAAAAATTTGACGACTGGACTCTCGATCTGAGGAAACTCAACATGGGTGCACCTTTCGCGCAAGGGGCCTTTGGAAAGCTCTACAGAGGTACTTACAATGGCGAGGAAGTCGCCATCAAGATCTTGGAGAGGCCAGAGAACGATCTTGAGAGGGCGCAGCTGATGGAGCAACAGTTTCAGCAAGAAGTCATGATGTTGGCCACATTGAAGCATCCTAACATTGTCCGATTCATTGGTGGATGCCGTAAGCCGATGGTCTGGTGCATCGTTACAGAATATGCGAAAGGAGGTTCAGTTCGGCAGTTTTTGATGAAACGGCACAATCGGGCCGTTCCGTTGAAATTGGCAGTCAGACAGGCCTTGGATGTTGCTAGGGGAATGGAGTATGTTCATGGGCTTGGTTTGATCCACAGAGATTTAAAATCTGACAATCTTCTAATTTTCTCCGATAAATCAATCAAGATTGCTGATTTCGGGGTTGCTCGAATTGAGGTCCAGACTGAAGGAATGACACCTGAGACAGGGACTTACCGTTGGATGGCCCCGTAAGATCATTCACTACTCTTCTCTGCAGTGTTGATCATATTTAAACTCAGCATGTCATGTGGGAGAAGCGTAACTTGTTTCTTTCTATCTCTTGCTCATTAAAACTTTCTGTTTGGTTGTCTTGAAGAAATTGGTACTCCAGTACGCTTTTGTGTTCTGGAGGCATTGGCACTTGCATGGCAGACTTACTCTTCAATTTCTGAATTTACCATGTGTTTGGTTGGTTACTCTTTTTAAGATGAGACTCCCAATGAAAATTACGTCCCAGCAAATGTTAGAAATTTGATATATTGCTATCCGTTGCTGCTGGAAGGCTGGAAGTTAAAGAAGGGGCAACTAAACTGCTTTATGCTCTAGCAAAAATTTAAAAACTGGTTTTTCCTGTTATCTGACGAGTCTTCTCTGGAACCTTCCTTTCCTTCTCCTTGCCTCGCACTATTTGTTTCAACAGAAATCAACTAGTCCTCTATGCACAAAGTGACATTTAAAGGAACAAATGCCTTAGTTTGGCCGATTCCTATGTAAGAGTTTTAAGAGTAGCTCTAATTCTTGATCTTTAGCTAAAACGTTAAATCAGTTGCTGGATGGGTTTGCTTGCAAAGTTGACCCCTTCTGTGAGAAGATTGTGATTTATCAGGTTATGCTGAGTTGGCCACCAAATACCAGACTAGACTTCCCTAAGATGATGCAACCTGATCTGGTTATTTACCCCCCGTGGCTTACTCTTCTATTGCACAATGGAATTGGCAAGGCTAAAATCTGAATTAAAACTTTCGCACTGCGACTGTGGGGGTGTTTAATTGGAGTTGGACTTGTATTTCAATTCCTTATGTTAATTTGGTGTGATTTGGACCACTGGGCCTTTTTAATCCTTGTTACTTAATTTGAATCCATTTTTGTTGCATCTCAGTTCAATATGTGTCTGTAAGTAGGCGACCAAGTGTGTTGTGGACCCTCTTGCCTCTACCATGCTGCTTGCGAGATGTGCCATTTAGATGGCAGCATCTTTGTTTGGTGATGTCATGTTTTCTTTTGTGGTGGGCATAGTACCTTTTTTTGCCCCTGTTAGAAATAGAATACTTGTATGTCGTGGGAATGGTGGAGTGGCGAAAATCATTTTGTATAGCTTTAGCATCATATCATTGAAGTTTGGGAGTAAGGATGAAGATGACAGAAAGCGAAATTTATGCCCCCATCATATTAATGATGATATAACGTTACTGTTTGTTCCTGGTCTTCTACCACTTTCAAGGCAAACCGAGGTGACCAAGTAAAACTCCTTTTGCTGGACAGGACATAACGACATTATAGAACTGTAGCAAAGGGACTCAAAAGGCCCTATCGGGCTTGATATGGCTATTGTTGCATCCAACATGTTATTGCACCGAATTCTGTAAATAATACAAGGTGGCTATTTTTGGTCATAGACCCAGGTGTTATCACTAAATGTTGCAATGACAAGCGCTTCTCCAAATCTTAGTTAAATTTGCCATCTCAGGAGAGCTAATAGAAAGCACCATCAAAGTAGTATTCTGGATTGTGAAAAAATCTTTGTATATATTCCAGTTTCCATATTTCCAATTCTGTCCATCTATCCTCGAGTCCATTTCTTTACTTCTTATATTTGCACAGGGAGATGATCCAGCACAGGCCCTACACACAGAAAGTGGATGTATACAGTTTTGGCATCGTCCTGTGGGAGCTAATCACAGGAATGCTTCCCTTCCAAAACATGACAGCTGTGCAGGCGGCTTTTGCCGTTGTCAACAAAGGTGTCCGTCCAATCATCCCTGCAGATTGTCTACCGATTCTCAGCGACATTATGACTCGATGCTGGGATGCCAACCCAGATGTCAGGCCTCCTTTCACTGAAGTCGTGAGAATGCTTGAGAATGCAGAGACTGAAATCCTGACAACTGTTCGCAAGGCTCGCTTCAGGTGTTGCATGACCCAACCAATGACTATGGATTGATTTGAGTTCTCTGGAAATAAGGCCATGGCAACATACATGATAGAAGGTCTTGAAGAAGAAGAGGGGTTCTGGCGAGAAAGTTCTATTTAATCGTCCGCCTAGTGGGTTTCTTATGATAAGGGAAAATCTATTGACTATATCAGTGGAAAAACGTGAATGTCGGGTAATACTTGTTTTTTAAAATGTAGTCGAAGAAGGTGTTAAATGTGTGTATACTCGTGTTCTTTGCTTATACGTCACCATGACTGTTAATTTGCCGTGTAAACTTGATTGAGGAGTCTATTTGATTTTTACTCGAGTGTCCCAGTTTTCCAGTGCCCAACCCAAATTCAATGGCGTGATATTCATGTCACCACCAATTGTGTCCTCCTTATTAAGGCATGACCGACACAGCCAGGACCATGAAAGATAGTAAAGCAACTTAATATTGCTAAATAGAATTTTCACGAGGAGTCGCAAAGAACAGTTGCATATAAGAGAGTGTTGTGGGTATCGCAACTGGTGCTTTCAGATTTCCTTGGAAAAAGGGGAGGAAGTGCACTCATGCACAAGAGGCCTACTTTCTGCTGTGGCTCTTATTAAGAAAGACCCTTCGCCTATGGAGCATGTCAATTTGTATATTCTTGTCCATATATTCCGAGTCTAGCTTTTTAGTATTCTCTTTATTTTGCTCATAATGTGCTCATGCATTCCTTCGAAAACTATTGTTCTTCTTGTTTCTCTAGTCGCTCTCAGTGTCCTTGTCATCAACCGTGGGGTTCTAAGTACAACTCTGTCGCTTTCAGCCATGCTCAATCCACCATTGCCAGCGGACGTATGACATTCACGGCTTAAAACTGGTTGGGATGGGTTGTGCTGCAGAAGGCTGTCGATCTGGCTAAGGACATGGTTGAGCTGCATTTGGTGCGATAACAGTACTTTGACCTCCTCCTTCTGACTTGCTTCTTTCCGATGGGTGGTGGGTAGTGTTGCTGTTTTGCTTTTTAGTTGTCGCCTCGCAAATATGCACTTAAATACTTCATCCACCGGTAAGACCTTACACGATAATTCAATCGTTGCTTAGGGGCACTTTCCAAAACAATTTGCTTGACAATCGGTATTTGAAGTTAAGCGTTAAAAAAATACTCATAATACTCCATTTTCTTCTTTATATGGGGGGTTGGTCGGGACTAAAAATCACGGGTCTCCAGTAGGAGAAGAATATAGCATAAACTCAACTGTATCACACTTGACATGATATCGTCCATTCATTCATATTTCCTCTTTCCCTTCCCCAATAACCTAACAATCGGATGTGGAAAATTAAAACAGGAGACACAATATCAATGGTTTCCACCAAATATAATACTAAGCATTACGGATGAACAGCCCTCAAAACATTGCGGAATCCCATGGGTGCGTCATCCTAACAATCTTTGATCATTTTAATCTACTAAGCCGCTTGAAATGCTGAAGCGAAAGACAGTAAAAGGTTGGTTGGACTCTATCTGCTGACTATGTACTTAAAAGGAAAAAAATAAAAAATTAAACACTCGACAGTCACGCCTATCATCTGAATATGGCCTTCTAAATGAATATGTCGGGAGGCGCCTCTTCAGGAATCTGTTTGATAGAGAAAGAGAAAGGATTAAAATAAGACTAAAACCAACCATCTACACATGATGAAAGTATCTAGCCAATTTATGTTGCTACCATGTGACACGAATCTCTTACCTCTCCAGGGCTCCATTTCTCTTTCAGCCAAACACTGGCATCTCTTGATTCATGCCCACTCTTATGCACATCATTTCTGAAGGATGAGGACCAGAGATTTGTAA
This sequence comes from Eucalyptus melliodora, assembly GCA_004368105.4. NCBI lineage: Eukaryota > Viridiplantae > Streptophyta > Magnoliopsida > Myrtales > Myrtaceae > Eucalyptus > Eucalyptus melliodora. The sequence goes on along the minus strand of CM023412.3, from coordinate 47,127,513 downwards.
GAAAAGCTCACAAATTCGCAATGTACAATTGGCAATAATTAGAAATCACTTTCTTCTAAATAGAGCCCTTTGTACCAAACGAAACAAATGTAGATTGCCAAGGTCAATTGTGTCAAAGATCTTATATACGTAAATTACATGTCAAATTTACAAACAATTAAGCAGAGCTGATACATCATTCAACACCACCTGCGTGCTAAATGAATGAAGAGATCAACTTAAACTGGCTTGAGTCAAAACTGCTGACATCAGGAGAATTATGTAACTGTTAAAGCTTATCAACAACTTTTTCTTGGTTGGACAAAATCAACTGAACTTGTTCACTAGTGAGATCGTCTCAATCAAAGGCTATTTGTGGAGTCTAAAGATGATGGTGTAGTACTGACAAATAAGGTGGAGTTAGTATAAAACATATGAAACAAGGATTCTCGGTATACTTACTTTTGTTGATCATCAACAGCTTTTTGTCCAACAACAATGTTAAAATTGTTGTTTGTTGAATTTGGCATTTGTTGTGAGACTGTTAATGCACCCAAGAAGTTAGTTCCAGCAATAACCAGCCACTACAGTTAAAGCTACATATTCTGATAAAAACTTCCATAAAATGTTCAAGCTGGCTGGACTATGGCTAAAACTCATACCTATGCAACGCTACTAATTAATGCAAGTTCATTATACGTATAACTAGATCACATGCGGGTTGGATTACTGCCAGTTCTTTATTATAAAGGCCATTTGGAAGATGTTCACAAGGAGGTATCAGAGATCCAACTCTTTTCTGGGCTGGGCTGGCTGGGGATGGGGGAGGAAGGGAAGGGGGTGTGGGGGAGAAAGTGGCTAACAATTTCAAGCGATTCTGTGAACTATTAGAGCTGATTCTGCAGCAGAGTGATGATAAGATTGTTTTGACTAAAACAAGCTTCTACACATCAAATTGAAAAAATCCAAAGAAGGGACTTTGATATGATCCAATTTTTCCACAGACCAAATTGGAAGAGTCCAATTAGACTGATCCTGACTGGGTTGATCACCAGACGAAATGCTTCAGAATCTCTGATATCTCAGGATGATGGAACTAATTGATCGGGCTAAAGGACATCTTTATTGACCTTGCTTTACAGATTGTCTTATGCAAAGAGAGCTGGAAAACAAATTTGATTGGTAGTGTCTCTTTAGGCTGGTGATTATAACTTGGGAAAAGTGACAAGCTAACAATGGTAGATTCGATGCTTCATCACTAAAGATAAACAGCACAACCTCGACAAAATTTCCTGAATCTGAGAATGTCAACAGACCTACAATGCAAGGTCGCCAGTAGAGAGGGGACGGAGAGCTTGACAAAATTTCCGGAATCTGATAATGTCAACAGATCTACAATACAAAGTCTCCGAGAGAGAGAGAGAGAGGAGATGGCCCTAAGATTTGCATATAGAATAAGCTTAGAAAGCCCACAGAAATCCTTTCAAGGAATCAATTTTGCCAAGTCATACTTTTCAAGACTCAATGGAATTACGAATTCCTAAAAAATTACTAATTAATCTAATATTGTGTCACCTTCAAGTCCTCAAAGTGTCATATAAGATTCTTAAGAATCTAGAAAACCTTTAAAGTGAAGTATCACCTACTGTCCCTTCATGCTCAAGATCCGAGGACCACATACATCTTATTATCCCCAGAACCAACTACTACATTCGAACTGACTCGACCCCAGATTACTCAGGCTTTGATCTGAAAGGAGTAGCCATCATTTGACACAACAAATCACAGAAGAAAAGAACAATTTTCTGTCCCCATCCTACAGCTGCATTAGGAACAGAGAAGACAGTTCTCATAAACGAATTTGTACCTCCAGAGGACATATATCTTTGTCCAAATGCATTTGCAGTCTGCTGCAAAGTTGAAGAAGAATTTAGACTCCCCAAAGCATTGTTTGAAGGCACGTAGGGACTGGAGGAGGGCAACAAGGTCAGTACAAGAACTCAAGACAAGCATTGACAGAGGATTTAAAAGAACTAGCATAATCCACTCATCTTTTTGCAAGTGATATCCATTCAATACTTTAAAGAGGAATTCAGATATTGCCTCTCATGACTACCTAACAAAGTGGAACAGGAAGATCCTTGCCTTGATCCCCCAGCACTAGGTGATGCATGGGGCACACCAAAACTTGAGGCCACAGATTGGCCAGTATTTTGAGCTGATAATGAAAATGTATTTGCCCCAAAACCAGGGAGTGCACTTTGGCTTGCAGTTGAGGAAGGTGGAGCCACATATGGGCTGCGGAGCAAATTCTCCAACTCACTTAATTTGAAGTTAAGTGCATTCCTCTCCCTCTCAACCTGTAGAGAGAGATTTGCTCAGTCATGGCAGCAATGGAATGAAAGTAGCCTATTTCTAGAACAAATCAGTAAATTTCGTAAATTTCTTGTGATGGTTTTCTTTTGCACCCCTAAAATTGACAAATTGAACAAAGCCACAAGAGCACTCCAGTTTCAGACCTCTCATGAATGTCATAATCTATTTTTTAAAGCATGTGCAAGTTAGTTAAGTCACATGATGTAGCTTCTAAACCATCATGGATGCCAAGTAGCTGCTTTTGTCAAGTCAGTCCACACAGCAAGTCATCACAGTTGAGTAGTTTGGCAAGTCTTCCAAAGCCTCTGTGAAATTCAAATTTATTTATACATAGGCTTCAGAAGTATTGAACAGAATAGATACTTCCGTTCAACTATGTCTCTTGCCACTAAAAAGTAAATAAATTAAAATAGAACCATCAAAGTTCAAAGAGGCTAACTGTGTTCAGCAGATGGACACACTCGCAAGTAATGTCTGCAACTTCCCAAAATTGCCGTTCTATCCCAGGCATAAAGATATATGTAAATGAAAATAGCACATCTAGAGTTTTAAGGTAAAACGCAATACTTGTTTCCCACCACGGCACCACCATCTCCCACATCTTCAAGAAACTGTAACAGCTTTTAGTATCAGTGCTAGCTTAGCTTGTCAACTGAATCCACTACTTTAGCAATTTCATGATTACCTACTGAGATTCAATTTCATACACTCTGAAATACTGATGTAGAGGAAGAGTTCAATCTCATAATTATAGCGTCTGGAAATGATAAAAAACAGTCTTTTGTTCATGATTTTTAATAGAACATTGTGTACCCTTCCGATAAAATGATTCACTCGAAGGATGCGAAGCAAGCATCCTTTCTTTGGATGGCAATGAAGGAGGGAAAAAGCTGAAAGTGACCACCTTTTGATATTGAAAAAGTCCAAAGTTAGGTTCATTCATCATACATCTACTGACATTATTTAAATAATATATTCAGCACTTTGAAAGGCAAATTCATCCTTACTGGAATTGGAAGAAGGACAGACTCTAACAAATACCATGGAAATTATAAGACACATTTGTTTTGCTAAGTAGCGTTCAGTGGTTGCCAGTCATAATAAATAAATGATTTTATTTTGAAGGTAAAGCAAAATTTTATTAATAAAGGTACTAAGTGCGTACTGCCACTATACAAACTTAAGTGAGATGGGAAGTCTCCCATATACAAAAACTTAAGAACAAAAGACTAATTGTATAATTCCCACGTAACCGTCTTACAGCTGAAAGAATCCCAAGACTCTTGAATAGCTCTCATTTGTTTTCTTTTGAAATGAGCCTAAAAACAAGGAGAGTAATCATCTTGACAGTTTTCTTCCTCCTTGAGCATGAATAGATAGCTTTCCAAGTCGAAAGTTCCTCTTGTACTGTTCTCACTGCAACCCACTTCACTCCTAAAAATGTTCAAATCTGTCTGATTCATCTATAATCTAACAGCAAATGATGGGTCACATTCTTTCCACCATTCTGACAAAAGAAATCTATTTACCAACAGTTTTCCTCTCTTTTGAAGGTTATCTACTTATCCATATAAGTCACCTAATTTGACTGGTGAAATATTGATTGGTCACTAATAAAATTTCAAAGTTGATAACACGCTCATGAACGTGACACTGGTTAGTCTGTTGGTACCTTACTAACAAGTAACAGGCCAAACAGCATGTCAGTCACCTCATTTCCACTAATGCAGTTTGATTATTTATTTACCTAATCATGGACATTCAGCCCGTGATTTAGGCCACGAAACACTAGAATTCTGTAGTACAATGATAAATGAGGTGGTTAACTTCTTACAATTGACTGCAAGCTCAAACCACGCTTAGCATCATCATATGCTGCAGCCCTCAATTCTTCATAGCTAATGTCGCCACTAATATCACATGGAGCACTGCAGGAAACAATTATCCAGAACTGTGAGTCAAAGCAACTGTCTTTTTGAATTTCATGCATTAACATGTCTGTTCACCAGATTACATTCCACAAAGTAAGTCCATAAAAGCATCCACACTAATTGCAATACGCAGAAATCATAGTAAATGAAAAATAAATAGCTTTTGATTAATTTGGCCATTAAATGGAAAACCTTGACTCTAGATGCTTTTTGCAAGTTTGCTTCCAACAAGGGAAAAAAAAATACAAGCAATATACTTTTATCGTTTAAAAGTGCATGGAATCTTACTTTTATCTTTAAAAGTGTGTGGAATCCTACCATACCATTATCCTTTTGTCAACCTAGACATTTGATGCATATGTAGACGTTGACCTGTTGCTAATGTGATATCAACAGATGATAGAATTGGACACTGCATATCTAGCAAGTGCATCTTCTTATTGGATGCCTAAACCACCTTAAACAACTTTCTCTTATGTTATTCTCAACCAGCCATAAAAAAGTTTTCTCGAACATATATTTTCCAGCGAAGCTTTTTCTCTTTTTCTTTTCCTGAGCACACGCATGTCGATAACCTTGAATTTCCTGCACTCTGTGGTACTTAACACAAGCAATAGTAGGTGTAAATCATACCATGACAGTTGAAAAGAACTGACCCTTGAGCTCTGGAACAGTCCTAAGTAGTGCTAGTTATAGGCTACACTAACATCCCTCCTGCTTGTACCATGGGGTGACATATCTATCAACATTTCCATCCCTTTAGGAAAGGTGTCTATGATGGCCTGAAATCACTCGCTATTTAGTACTTCCAGGCATACTTAACACTGCATCATTCACACTCTTCCTTCACAGAATTGCATAGATCCCATTAATCTAGTTTTACCACTCCTTAGCACACTCCCCCATTGTGCTAGAAGGAAGCTTCCGGACAAAGAGGTGACCCTGTATAGGCAGAAAATTCACCTAGCTCTCGCCAGCCATGATTAGAATTGCGAAAAATAGGACTTGATGACACTGAAAGCAAATCAATCAAGACACCACTATTCTGCATTAAGAGCAAGCTCATGCAGCACATGCAAGTATATGTAGATAAATAAACATACACTAGAATTTATATAAGGGTTGTTACGGATAAACATACTATTTGCAATGTCCATAGCATGTAAGCTTCCATGATGGTCTTTCATGCTCAAAATCTTCAATAATTACTCGTTTGCAGGACTCTGGATCTGTGCATCTTTTCAACAAGGCATACATAATTAGGCACTACTTCTCAAATAAGGAAAAGTTGGATGTAGTTATCAAGCCACTTGGAGAGAGTATAATTGGCAAAGCACTTACTTGTGATTTCCTGATTGAATATGACTGTCAGAGTGATGGGAAGCAGTGCCAGAAGCATTAGAAATAGGAGAGAAGCGAGTCCACTTGTTTTCAAAAGGCTGATCCAGATCCGAGATAGATATTGGAATGATTCCAGAATCATGAAACCAAATTTGTCAGCATAGTGGGTGAAATTATCAACACTTGTAATATAAGTGAAATCTACATTTTAACTGGCCAGAGACATCACAACCAATTCTATTTTCAATTATACAAGGGGAAAAAGAACCTTAAATTGGTTATGCTGCGACGCAGCAGTTGGCTGAGAGCTACTCTGAACACCAAATCCAAAAGGATTGGGCTTTTGCTGTTGGTTTGAGCCACCATGCACGCCAAATCCAAAAGCATTGGGCTTTTGCTGTTGGTTTTGCACGCCAAATCCAAAGGCATTAGGCCGGGACTGCTGCTGGGTTGGATGGAGAAACTTACACCTTTCACCGTACTGACAGCTGCAAAAGTTCCAGACATCAGAGATCAAGAGAACTGCATGAAGGGCATATGACTTTAAACTGTATATATTACGAGGTAAATTCATCTCAATCTAATGCTTTGTGTGCCAGGGCCCTTTGTAAGGCAAGAGATTTGCCGACCATGGCTTAGAGCAGTTAGGTTGTTCATAACATCTCCATTGGTACCGCAGGTCAACTCTTTTCCTAGTTTCTTTAAGAAAAATTGTTAGTGTACATCAATCCTCAGAATGGTGAACCTCTAAGTCCTCATTGTAAATATACGAACCACTTATCCAGGGCAAGCAGACACTATGCTTATGAGAAAAATTGATTTGCTACCACAAGGAAAAAAAAAGAAATCCCCATTTCAATCCGAATAAAGAACATGAAAAATTAACAGCCTGACATGGTCACAAAAGAAGATTAAGATGGTACCGCTGTGTATTCTGAGAATGACACCCCTAGAGTATGAGGGTTTCAAATTTACTAATTGACTTTTTCAAAAGCATTGTTTTGGGGAAACAACATATGAGAACTTTTGAGACAATTTCGATGAGCAAGGATGCTGTCGATGCTGTTAAAAAGAAAATAGAATTGCACCAACAACGAAACTTCATATGCACGATGGCATCGAGAAAACAGCAATAAACAGGCACTGTCGAACGGCTCGGAATCTTCATATTATCCTTCCTGACTTGGTTAAGAACGGACGGGCCTTGTAGAAAACATAGCAATGCCTACACTATCGACAGATCAATCATCTCGAGCAAGGCCATGCTAGAACACTTACACCGAAGTATGGAAAAGCGGTAAGTTTTTCATGCGACTGAGCATATCCCATTGTGAAGGAGATAGAATACGAGAGAGAGAGAGAGAGATGGTAACTCCGACTCAGCAGAGAATGACAAGCGCAGCACAACTGAGTGACAAAAATCAATCAATCAATCAGCAAAGCAACAAACCTTCCGCGCTGAAAGTTTCTGCACAGTTCTTTCCTTAGAGGCATGGTTTTCCCAATCAATCAGGCGATGTTCTGATATTCACCGGAATCAAATTATGCAGGGGTGGTCTGGCTTGTCCCCAGCAACCTCACATTCCAGCGTGAAGCAAGCGAAGCGAAAGCACCTCCCTCCCTTGACAGCACCCCGGATTTATGCCGCCAAGGCCTAGCGGTGTTAGTGATAAAGGTCGAGGGGGGTGCTTCCACTAAATCGTGGAATGGTTCCCAAGAGTTATTCCACGTTTAGGCCTTTTTTTTTTTTTTTTTTTTTCTTTTAAAATCAATATTGGGGTATGTTTAATGGATTGTTTGGATTTTAGGGCTCGTGGGTTATATTCCTGGTTTCTATCAATTTACATGTAATACGGACCCCGCGGAGGTCTTGCCGGAAGGGTTCCTTGAACGGACGGCCGGTGTTGGAAAAGTGATTGGGTGGGCCCCGCAAAACGCAGTCCTGGCCCACCCAAGAGGGTCCATATTCTGGCCTAATAATCATTTCATCAGTTTCGAGAGTATTTCGTATTATGAATTAGTTTGATTTTTCGGCTTATTTATGTGACAAGCCTCTATTCACTGTTCAAAGGTTCTAAAGAAGTTAATTGGAGACTAATACTCATTAGAATATTTTTTTTTAATGTTTAGAGTCAAGAATAGCTTTTACTCATGGGTTTTTTGGATTTTAAGGAGGAGAAGGACATTAAAAGTTTGGTACCAAAACTATTTGAGTAACTGCTTATGTGTCACTTTTATGAAAAAACTATCAATTTAGTGCCGTCGCCAATTCGACATGGCTTTTTATTTTATTTTATTTATATTATTCATCCAGACATGGCTTGTCCACAAAGTAAGTATGAATTCACCTAAAAATAACGTCACTTGACACATGTTTGCCCGGAATTAACAAACTGGGGCAAAATGTTGAAGGGGCTTCGAGATGATAGCTCAAACAAGGCAGCCTCTGTTTTTGCAAGCAAGAAGGTGCCCATTTCGTCCCTCAGTTTGACGATGCGTGGCATTGGGGAAGAAGAGAGTGAGAATATGGACATCGGTGCGGGCTTAACCGGTGGAAAGCACAAGTGGTCAAGGGATCTAAGGCCACCGCAATGGATGGGTAATGCGAAGTGGGCCTTTGGCCGAGGCTATGTGTTAAGGGACTGCGACTGTGAGTTCCCCGAGAATGGCGGTGGCATGCGAGGCATCTTCTTACTATTTGCATTGCTAGCAGCAGGAGCTCCAGTAAACATGAAGGTCAGAGAATGCCGTGTTGTTTATGCCTTTCTTCATTTAGTAAAGAAGATGAAGATGAGGATAAAAAAGAAAAAAGGAGAAGAGAAGACAAACTGATTAGCCAATAAAATAATATGTCAGGTCATCTTATCTTTTTCCATGTTGGACTTCACTATCTTCTTAAGAGAGTCGCGTACGAACTAAAATTTCACTAACAAAGTCATGTCGGATGAATTTTAGAAATTTTTTACCAGAGGGACTTAGGAGATGATTTGTCTATCGATATGGCATTCAAGTGATTACTTGAAAAGTTTTGTCGATGAAATGAGCACCGTACTAAAATTATAACACCTTTGATATTTTTTTTCCTGATTTTAAGGATTTCTAGGTTATACTCTTCATTTTATTTATTTTTTCAAATTTAGATTTATTTGGGGGTTGCAAGATGTTTTTGATTTTTTAATTCTCTGATATATTCTTTGATGTTCATTTGGATTAATTAGGGTTTATCTCAAGACTTGGGACTACGAATGGGTTATTTCGATTTTATGGGTTTGTGATAAGATTCTTGATTTTTTGTTAACATTAGACTTATTTGAGGTTTGTGAAGTGTTAATTTAGTGGCTCTAATTTTGGTTTAGGAGTTACACGAGCTTAGTTTTATTTTTTGAGATTCTTTCGGTCTTTGAGCATAAATTTGAAGATTAGGGGTTTTTCATGTGTTTTTTTTTTTTTTTAAAAACTTTTTGCGGAAGCTGGAGTCTGTTGTCGGCAGTTTATGCTATTTGAGGATTTAGCGACTTAGGTGTTATTAATAGTTAATTTAGGTTACCACCGCCCGCGGTGGCCTCGGTGGACTAGGACTTAGTACCCCGTCGTTGGGGGAGGAGTTCGAACCTCGGGGTTGCAAACTCACCTGTGGCTGGGTCTGTGGTGGTGGCCCAATTCACCCCAGGGTTTACTTCGCTGCGAAGCGGCGCACGGAGATTCCCTGGGTCACAAAAAAAAAAAAATAGTTAATTTAGGTTTAGGGCTTATGTCAAGCTTAAGGGTTAGTAGTGGGTCGTTTGGATTTCAGGATTGTGGTGTTATATTCTTCCTGTTTAATAATTTAAAATTTATTTGAGACTTGTGGAGTGTCGATATGGTGTCTATAATGTATGTCAATTTCATAGGGCAAACTACCAAAAAAATCCTAAATTTATAGCAATTGTTCCAATTCGGTCATAAATTTATATTTTTTTGGCCAATTTAGTGTTAAATGTTTTGTATTTGTGCTAATTTGGTCTATGTAGCCAATTTTGACCAAAAATTGCTAACAAAGACATTAGTCGTTTTATATGACGTGATCGGCATTGATGTGAACAATGGCCAAGAGTTGGGCGAGGCTCACCTTCACTAGAGGTTGTGACGGCGGCCGCGCGCAAGGCTGGCCAGGCTCTCCCTCGTCGGATCTAGCTAAGGTTGAGCCTTGCCAGAGGCCGGTGAGGTCGACCTCAATGGCCTTTGCCTTTGGCCAAGAGAAAGAAGGAAGAAAAAAAGAAAGAGAAATAAAATAAAAAAGGAAACAGAAATAAAATATATTTAAATATTTTTTAAAAAATGTCCACATTAACAATAGCTATATTACATAGGACAGTTGACAATCATATCAGTAATTTTTGGCCAAAATTGTTCGGATAGTTGGAATTGGCCAAAAAAAAAAAAATTATGACTAAATTTACGCAATTACAATAAGTTTATAATTTTTTTTTGGATAATTTTCTCAGTTATTTTGCATTATGGGTTATGTGATGGTATTTTGATTTTCTCAGGTTATTTATGTTATGAGCTTTTTTTTTTTTTTGGATGAGTTACGGGCAATTTGAGAATAATTATGAGGTTAGTTAGGAGTTTTCTTTTGGGTTAATATCCTGAAAAACCAAAAACTAGTATACTTGTGGCAAATTTATCCCAAACTAATATTTTGACCACCAAAAACCCAAACTAGTAAATTTTTGACAAATTTATCCCAAATTGGTACACTTGTGACAAATTTATTATATATTAGTTTTCGCTAAATTTTACTGTCAAATTACTAAGTTGAATGATATGTGATAGTTGACTAGTGTATCGATTTGTGATTTTACTCTCCGTTTGTCACAGTTATATCATTTTTGTGATTTTTTTTGTAGTATTAATCCAATTTGATGGAGGGTATATTTGTCATAAATATACTAGTTTAGCATTTTTGGTGGTTGAATAAATTAGTTTGGGATAAATTTGTCACAAGAATGTCAGTTTGGGGTTTTTTTTATGGTCAGTTGGGATAAATTTGTCACAAATGAACTGATGGGGCTTTTCATGGTTAAAAAATTAATTGGGGATAAATTTGTTACAGGTGTATCAGTTTGGGATTTTTCAAAGCATTAACCCTTTTCTTTTTCCATGTTTGGGGGTTAATTAATAATTCTTTTGGTTTGTTGGTAGATTGGAGGATTAGAAACATCACTATTGCTTTCCAATTGGCGGAGTTCTCTGAATTTTAGGGGTTTAGGAGTATTCTTTTTTCTTCCCAATTTAGCTGTTAATTGGAGATTGTAATTGTCGCGACTAAAATTTCGGGTGAACCACCTAGGATTTGGCTAATAGATTACTACGCCTAAACTTAACTCCAGCTCTCCTAAGCCCATATCAATTCGCGACTTAGGTTCAAGTTCTTAACATGCAAATGATATTTCAGTTAAGAGTCGCCACTAATATATTTTTGGTGGATCGATTAGAAACCCAAGTAAAATAATGAGAGATTTGCTTTACTATTTGGGGACTTGATTACGCTATATTCCTCTAACGCCCTTTTGGTACCATTCTCTTTTATTTAAAAAAAAAAAAATTAACAAGCAGCTTGAATTGATTTTAATTCACTTCCTTAACATGTGAGGCGATTATGTGGGTGCGTAAACCACCAATTTAACGTTTAAGAAAAATAATAAATAAATTGCAGGACTTACCTTATGACAACGAAAGCATCTGCAGTGTTAGATCGGAATTCACATCAACATTCCTAGATATGATTTCTAATTAACACGCAATTTCTTTTTTTTTCCTTACTTATTTAACGAGAGTTATGCAATGCATGCTATTAATCTAACATGAAATGATATGATATGGCCATATGACCTAACTATATGACATAAATAAAATGCAGTCTATCTTAAGAATGAAATTGATTAATTCTAAGGCAATTTTTTTTTTTTTTGCATTTTCCATGAAATTCGAAATTAGATAATGCAAAGATTATCTAGCTAGATTAAGGTTCTATTCAATTTGTATTGGGAACTAGGTTAAGCCAAATCCTAATTAAAACCAAGATATTATCTTAACTTAGCAATCTCTAATCTAAGATGTAGTCTATCTAAAAAAATCAATCTAAACTTAAAATGAAACTTGCAAATTTATCATAATATGCAATGGCGTACAAAGAATGCCCTAATTCTACATGATAGATGCATGATGATTTTTTGTGTTTTTTTTTTATTTATAAAATTCGAAATTTAAAATTGCCAAATAATTAAACGTGCAACCAAGTAAGTAAAAAAACTAGCATGCTAAATTGATTGATTTTTTTTTTTAATGTTTTCACAAATTCGAAATAAATAAATTTCTTATTCTAAATATGCAAGATAACCCTAAGACAAGGAATATTCTGAAACGAACCTAATCTATCTCAATTTTTTTGATTTTCTTTTATGAAAATAATATCAATTCAAACAATGACATCAAATTAGGCAAGATATGATCGATATCCATCTAATAAATTGATCGATATCCATCTAATAAATTGATGAATCGTATCTCGTGCATGAGATTGGATTTGCCAATTTTTAACAAAATCACGAATCATATCTCGAGCGTGAGATTGGATTGGTGATTTTTTCGTGCGATTGCAAGTCGTATTTCGAGCATGAAATCGAACTGTCAATCAATGTGCACGTTGTGAAATTAGGGAATAAATCCCTAATTTAAAAAGATTTTCGAGAAACTTTGGATAAGATGCATCATTGGAAATAATATCTTTACATATTTCGTAGATATTGTCCCCGAATTCGGACTTGTCAAAAGCTGGCACTGGTGATGGCTTATGGTGAGCTCGATTGGGTGTGTCCACGGCTACAGGGCACGCGAGAAGATTGCGTTGCTGGAGGAGTTTATCGTGCTTGACGGTCTTCGACCATGGTGAACACTAGAAAACCTTTTATTCCAAAGGACTGCACCTGCACCCACAGAATACACTTAAACCTAATCAGACTTTTTACCACTTGTAGTCTCTTTGTTCGCATATGGTCCTCGTGCACTCCTCTAGGAAATTTTTACCACTTCTTCCATGAATCACACCTGCAGGCCAAAAGAAATTTCTTATTTCTTTCTTCTATTTTAACAATAACCTCCACTGGACATAACGTGCGAGAATTTCTGCCACAGCTACATGAAATCGGAACTTGTCTTAGCGATTGATCGGGTGAACGCGGAGGACCTCAGTCACCAACGGCATGAAGGAACTGCTGGGTCAAGCAAGTCATTGACGTCGATGGTGTCGATGGGGCTCGCCAAGGCAGAGCCGCGACAAGTATGGAGTTAGTCATGACTTGGTGATGCTCTCCAACGGGCACCGCCCAAGGGGTGCCCAACGGTTCACGGCCAAGGATAATTAACGGGCTGCTGGCTTGCCGTGGATGGAGTCTAGAGCGACGTCTCGTGGACTCAAGGATGAACGACAAAGGGGCTGTTTGCCAATATGGCTTGGCTCAAGAATCGGCAAGTGAATCTCACTTGACAACCTACAAAATAGAAACTCGATGTTGCTAGTTCGATGGTTGCTGCTTGTGGCACTTGTGGCAAGGATTGTCGTTTGAAGGTTCATGGCTTGGCTGTATAGGAACTCCTCGGCAGCTGTTGGTCATCGGCTAGAAGCAATGGCGCTGGGATTGCGGAGTTGGAGGAACCCATGGATTGGGAATCGTGGTGATGGACTCGGCTATGCACCTCTTAATTCTCTCACCTGTTGCCAAGAAGAGAGTTCCTTCTCCTGTTCTTGTATTTAATGGCCGTATATTATCCATTGCGTGGCCCCCTTTGAAGCCTGGTGTTGAATACGATGGTGGGTGGTTGCCTTGACTGAGTTGCCTCCTTCCTCTCGGTTCTGTCTCTTTTCACAAACTGTGGCCGTGTGTTTCTATTATGTGGCCCCCAAAAACCCTACGCGAACAACCTTTTTATAGGCCACGGATTAGGGTTTTAATTTTTCCAAATCAATATCCAGAAAGATTTCTTTTCCAAACGTAATATTTGTTTTTGATACGATTCGGGATTGCAAGATGAATTTTCTTAAATTTGAATTCTCGCAAAAATGAATCCGTAAAATCTCATTGAGGATATAGGCTTGGGCCGATTTACTCTTTTTGTGTGGCTTAGCCTAACTCATCAAATTAAAGTTTTGAACCATCAAATCGAACCCATCCGTCGCCAGCCCAATGCAAATAAAAAAAAAATGCTCCTAAAACTATATGCTATGCAACTTAATTCTATTTATTTTTTCAGGGGTTAAAAATTAATCCCTAATTTTTTATTGCAATAAATAAATAAATTGGTTGCCAAAATTTAGGTGTCAACGGTAAGTTACTTAGGATATTTCTATTATCTAATAGGTTCTTCGAGGGTTATTTGGTATGGATGATATATTAAGGGATTGGAGGTAGTATCTGGGGTTATTTGAGGCTTATATTCAGTTTTGTTAGAGGCTATTTCTTGTTTAGGGGTTGATTTCAAGATTAGGGGCTACTAATAGTTTACTTCGATTTAGGGGGCTTTCTAGCAAGATTCTTGGGTTTTTGCAATTTAGATGTTATTTGAGACTTGTGGATGTGCTAATTTAGGAATTATATTTCTGATTCGGGGGTTATTTAACGTGTTGGGTTATTTGAGAATATTTTGAATTTCGATTTTGTGCTTGTCTCAAATGTCTATGGGTCATAATGGAGTAATTTGAGACTCACTTGAATTTAATTATGAGCTTTAAGATTTTAGGGTTATTGTTGGAGAAATCTTTCCAGAATATTTTGAAGCTGACAAAACGTTTCTTTCAGTCTAAGTCTGGATGTTCGGAGACCGTCAGTTTAAAGTCTGAAGACTTTGCTCTCTCGAGACTCAAGACTCAAGACCCAAGACTCAAGACTCAAGACTCAAGACTCAAGACTCAAGACTTAAGACTCAAGACTCAAGACTTAAGTCTATTCTCACTGACAGTCTTTCTAATCCAGTGACGAAGGAAATCCAAAGCCGAGGTCTATGGTTGAGGATTCGATCCTATCCTCTGGAAAAGATCCTTTGGTTGGATAATCATTTCGGATTCTTTAATTCTTATCTAAGATTGATTGGAGATCCGTTGGTCGACGAAATAATCTTGGAATGTTCTATTCATGGAAACCGAGATCCTGATTGTATGGGCGAACAGGATTGATGGGCTATCATCAGATTCCTTAAATAGCTCGGATGATCTTCTTGATTGATTCCGTCCAACGGGTAGATTGGAGGAATTCCTTTGGTAAGTGCCAACGGCTATGATGGCATAAAGGAGTATAAAAGGAAGACGTTCTAGTTGTTTTAAGTGTGTGATTGATAGAAAAATTCAGTACGAAGACCCTTGTTTATTAGTTGAGACTGTTCGAGCGAAATTGTAAACAGAGAGAGTATATACTTGGCGAGACCTTGAGTGAGTGTGGTAGATCATCTACACCTAGAAATCAAGGAAGATCAACATTGTAACATCTCTTTGATCATAGTGGAATCCAGCCAATCGGCTGTCAGTGCAGAAGAGTGGACGTAGGCTTGAATCAAGCCGAACCACTATAAACTGAGTGTTCAATTCTCTCTTTCCCTTACTCAGTCTCTTGATTGATATTTAACTCTTGCGATTGAATCATTAACTGTTTAAATATCGTGCAAGCTTCGAGAAATTTTTTTATATACCTATTCACCCCCCTCTAGGTACTCATACTAGCAATATCAGTTATGTTAAGACGAATGGTTTTTCTTGAGATTCTAAAAATTTAGGGACTCTGAGGCATATCCGTCTTTTCTTTTGTAGTTCAGATGCTATTTGGAGATATGAGTTATCTAGGATAGTATGGTTATAATAGATTCTTCTAGGGCCATTTAGTGTTGAGGATTTATGAAGGACTTAAGGGGTCTTATAGGATGTAGTTTGAGGCCAATTTGAGGCTTTTAGGGGCTATTTTAGACTTAGGTAAGATTAGGGGTTGTTAAGAGGTTATTTGGATTTTGGGGATTTTTTTGTTTATATCATATGTTTTTGCCTTTAAGACGTTCTTTGTGTTGGGAAAAACACCTATATGGTGATTGTTCAAAAATACCCATCGTTGTTTTGATAATGACAAAAACAATCAAAGGAAGATGTGTGTATTGATTGAGTAGTGCTTGGTGATATATGCACAAGCCAAAATGCAAATATTGTTAAAATCAACACTAGCTATTCTAAAATGAGAAGTGCTTTGCCACTATCAAGGTTGTTCTACCAATATGGGGTAAGAATTGTAGAACTGCCTTAACTTTCGTAAGGTGCTCACTTGAGTGCCAAATTTTTTTTTGTTCACTTAAGTGTCACAAATTTGAAAAATCAATCATTTGAATGTCATTGGCAATTTTCCTAGCCGAAAAGTTTGACATGGCAATCGGTTGTTCGACGTGACTTTGTTGGCACTGACGCAAATAATTTTTAAATATTTTTTGGCAACCCTCACTAGGGTCTTTGCAACAGAGGGTGAGGCGGCCTCGCCTAGTGTGGCTGTAGGCAAGGCCATGAAGGCCCTTGCCCATATTTGGTGATTCATGATCTCGCTCTAGTTGGTGAGGTTGCGACGGCCTCGCTTAGGGCCTTTGTGGTCGAGGGTGAGGCGGGCCTTGCCAAAGCTAGGCAAGGGTTTCGTGGCGGCCGAGAGTTACCAGTGACCCTCATTGGCCCTTAAAAAAAAAGAGAAAAGAAAAATAAAAAAGAAATAATTTAAAAAATTAATAAAAATCTTTAAAAATTGCATGTTAGATAGGAAGATATTAGAATCGGCACTCAAGTGAGAAAAAAAAAAAAGTTTTGGCACTTAAGTGAGCACCGAACAATAGTTATTGATATTGCTAGTATGAGTACCTAGAGGGGGGTGAATAGGTATACAAAGATTTTTCTTGATAATTTCTGTATACTTGCGCAATACTTAGACAGTTGAAGAATTAAAATTCAATCGTGAGACTGAGTAAGGGAAAGAGAGAATTAAACACGCGGTTTATAGTGGTTCGGCTTGATCCAAGCCTACGTCCACTCTTCTGCACTGACAGCCAAGTTGGCTGGATTCCACTATGAACAAAGAGATGTTACAGTGATGATCTTCCTTGATTTCTTGGTGTAGATGATCTACCACACTCACTCAAGGTCTCGCCAAGTACAAACACTCTCTGTATACAATTTCGCTCGAACTGTCTCGACTAACAATCAAGGTTCTTCAGACTCTGGAATTTTTCTATCGATCACACACTTAAAACAACTAGAACGTCTTCCTTTTATACTCCTTTATGCCATCATAGCCGTTGGCACTTACCAAAGGAATTCCTCCAATCTACCCGTTGGACGGAATCAATCAAGAAGATCATCCGAGCTATTTAAGGAATCTGATGATAGCCCATCAATCCTGTTCGCCCATACAATCAGGATCTTGGTTTCCAAGAATAGAACATTCCAAGATTATTTCGTCAACCATCGGATTCTTCAATCGATTTTAGATAAGAATCAAAGAATCCGAAATGATTATCCAACCAAAGAATCTATTCCAGAGGATAGGATCGAATCCTCAACCATATACCTCGGCTTTGGATTTCCTTCGTCACTGGATTAGAAAGACTGTCAGTGAGAATAGACTTAAGTCTTGAGTCTTGAGTCTTAAGTCTTGAGTCTTGAGTCTTGGATCTTGAGTCTCGAGAATACAAAGTCTTCAGACTTTAAACTGTCGGTCTCCGAACATCCAGACTTAGACTGATAGAAACGTTTTGTCAGCTTCAAAATATTCTGGAAAGATTTCTCCAACAATCTCCCCCTTTTTGATGGTGACAAAACTTTCTTGTAGATTTGAACAACTTTGACCTGCAAAAACATTTCTCAAGCAATATGGCTAACTCATAAAGATTAATAAAACAACCAGACTCTGCATCCACAGAAAATTGGTTAGTCTTTCATGAGAAACACCATATAACAACACTTGAATAAATGCAACCAGTCAAGCATCATAATCCACAGTCAATTCAGTCAAGTTCACACCCAAGTTCAAGTTCTCAAGTCATACTAAAAAATAAACATAACCACAAAAGTCATAACCACAAAAGTCAAAGTTTTTTTTTTAAAAAAAGATGTTGGTAAGAAAGATGTTGGTAAGATGTTGGTTCAAATTGGTTCTCCCCCTTTTTGTCAGCATTGAAAAGGGTGAGAAAGGAGTCATGTCTGCTTGGGAATGCGCACGATCTGGAAATCCCCAATGGACTGGACTACTCCTTCGAGCTTCTTCATGTCTTCCCTCAGTTGAGCTACCTCTTCTCCCTTAGCATTGGCTTGAAGTTGCAGAGCGAGGTCTTTGAATTTATCTTCCAGAGAGACTGAAGATGCTTGTCCAGCATTCTTCAAAGCTTGGATTTCACAGTCCAGAACATATATCTGGCTACGCATTTCCAAAAGAATATTCATGATGCTACGAAAATCTGCAGAATCATCCGTCTGTGTACTGGCATTGGCTTTCTCAGATGGTGTGTATGCAGACGATGGCGCTTCTGTAAAGTCTTGCAGATTTCTATCGTGACCTTCTTCAGGCAATTGTGAGACCTGAACGTCTTCTGGGTCTTCTGGAGATTGTCGTAGATCTTCACTGTCAGCAGCATGAGGTGTAGACCTCTCTTGCTCTCCAACTCCCCCTGTCTCTAGGACATCGAAAGGGGAAGAGTGTTGATCATGCTCTTGATTTCCCTTCTCTCCTGATTCATCAGCAGACTTTTCTTTGTCTTCTTCTCCTTCTTCTTCATCTTCTTTCTCCTTCTCTCTCTGTTCTTCTTCTTCTCTGTTCTGCTTTTCTTCTTCTCTGTTCTGCTTTTCTTCTTCTCTGTTCTGCTGAAGTTCTGTCGGATGAGACACAGAACGTCTGGTTCTTGTCAGAGCTTGGATAGTGGGATCTTCATCCTCTTCATCTTCATCTTCATCTTCATCTTCATCCTCCAGGATGAGAGTTCTTTTCTTCTTTTTCGATGGAGCACCAATGGCCTCCTTTCCTTTTCGCTTTGAGGCAGACTGGACTGGAGATTTCACTTTGAATTTCTCCATTGCCTTGGACAGTTCTTGCAGACGCATCTTCATTAACATTTTCAAACCTACCACCATTGGGTCGGCTTCCTCGATTATCTCTTCTTCCAGATATTGACTTGCATCTTGTGGGGCAGGAGGTGTTGAATGACGTGGAGGAGAGCGAATCGGACTTTGTTGCTGACTTGATAAGTCTTCTTCCTCAGTAAGATCGAAGTGAGTCGGTCCCTTCTCCATTCTTTGTGGTCCCCTGCTTGCGATTCTTGATGATTTCCTCGAAGACGACATCTTTCTTTGTCTATTGGAAGATTCCTTCACTTGCTTTTCCCAAGAAAAATGACCACTTTCTCGACAACGAACAAGGAGTAGAAAAACAGTATCGGGAGGAGAGTGCCTTTTAGGGTTTTGAAAATTGGGCGAAGAAAAAACTGTATATATATATGTACCTCGGATTTGAAAAGAGAAGTTTAATCGGTACAAGGAAAGTGTACGAACACTTCTTTTCAAAATCAATAACTGCCAAAAATTAATTCCAATTTTTTTTTTTCAAATTTTACACAAATTATATCTGAATGAAAGATCGTACCTTTTCGAGATAAAATAGCAACTTACAGTCTTTAGCCATGAATGTCTGAGTCTCATGATTTAAAGTCTGAGAGATTAGAGTCTTAGAGTTGGTGAGTCTCTAGACTTTAACTTCTTCAAGCTTCAAAATGTTGAGTCTTGAACGGATAAAGTCGAATTGATTTTTCTCCAAGGGCTTTGTGAATATATCCGCTAGTTGACTCTTTGAATCAACAAATTGAACCGAGATTTCTCCATTTTGAATATGATCTCTAATGAAGTGATGTCGAATCTCAATATGCTTTGCTCTTGAATGAAGGATTGGATTTTTGGTGAGATTGATTGCGCTGGTGTTGTCACATTTGATTTCTGTGCATGAGTCTTCAATGCCAAAGTCTTGTAGCTGTTGTTTTATCCATAGAATTTGCGAACAGCAGCTTCCAAGAGCTACATACTCTGCTTCTGTCGTTGAGAGAGCTACAGTGCTTTGCTTCCTTGAGAACCAAGACAACGTCCTTTGTTTCCAAGCAGTTGACAAGTTCCAGAAGTGCTCTTTCTATCGACTCTGCAACCGGCCAGATCTGCATCTGAGTATCCTAGAAGATTAAAGTCTCCCTTCTTTGGATACCAAAGACCGATGCTTGACGATGAAGCAACGTATTTGATAATACGTTTCACGGCAATGAGATGTGATTCTCTAGGATCTGATTGAAACCTAGCACAGATGCAAACACTCAACAAAATATCAGGTCTAGAAGCAGTAAGATAAAGAAGTGAACCGATCATGCTTCTATACAGCTTTTGATCAACTTTCTTCCCTTCTTCATCTTTGTCTATCTTCAAGGAACTTGACATTGGTATGTCAGTCTTCTTGCAATTTTCCAATCCAAATCTTTTAACAAGATCATTAGCATATTTTTCTTGGAAGATAAAAGTTCCTTCTTTCAATTGCTTTATTTGAAGGCCAAGAAAGAATGTTAATTCTCCCATCATACTCATTTCAAACTCATCCTGCATAGACTTAGAAAATTTCTTGCAAAGACTTTCATTAGAGGATCCAAAAATAATGTCATCAACATATATTTGAACGAGTAAAAAGCTTTTGTTTTCCTTTTTGATGAATAGAGTAGTATCTACTTTACCTTTAACAAATCCGTTCTGTAATAAGAACTTACTTAGTCTGTCGTACCAAGCTCGAGGTGCTTGCTTTAGACCATACAGAGCCTTTTTCAGTCTGAAGACTGAGTTTGGCTTCTTTGGGTCTTCAAATCCAGGCGGTTGTTCCACATAAACTTCCTCTTGGATAAATCCATTTAGGAAAGCACTTTTGACGTCCATTTGGAATAACCTGAAATTCTTATAACAAGTAAACGCAAGTAATAGTCGAATAGCTTCTAACCTTGCAACAGGTGCGTAAGTCTCGTCATAGTCTATTCCTTCTTCCTGCGTATATCCTTTGGCCACGAGTCTTGCTTTGTTTCGTACGACTTTTCCTTCTTCATTCATCTTGTTCCTGAATACCCATTTGGCTCCAATAACAGTTTTACCTTTTGGTTTAGATGTCAATTCCCAGACATCATTAATGTTGAACTGTCTGAGCTCCTCTTGCATAGCTTCGATCCAGCTTTCATCAGATAAAGCTTCTTCTATGCTTTTTGGTTCAATTTCAGAAATGAGAGCCACAGCACTAGACTCTTCACGTCTTTTGGATCTGGTGCGAATTCCTTCATTAATTTCGCCGATAATGAGATCTTTAGGATGACTGGATTTATGCTTCCAGTTACTGGTTGATTTGCTTGGTTGATGATCTCTTTCTTTATTTGAATCTTCATGAGCTTCTTGATGTTGGACTTCCAGAGTCTGAGATGCTTCTTGAGTTGAAGACTTTGGAAGGTCTAGAGCAGGTTCAGACTCTTCATTTTGAGTCTGACTGGATTCATCTTGCGTAGAGTCTTGAAATTTGACATTCATTGACTCCTCCACAGACTGGCTCTTCTTGTTATAGACTCTGTAGGCTTTGCTTGATGTAGAATATCCAAGGAAGATGCCTTCATCTGATCTTTCTTCAAACTTACCAACTCGATCATTTGCATTTTTCAAAATAAAGCATTTGCAACCAAACACATGAAAGTATGAAACAATAGGCTTCTTACCTTTGAATAATTCATAAGGGGTTTTCTCAAGAATAGGTCTTAGAAAGACTCTATTAATGATATAGCATGCTGTTGAAACAGCTTCAGCCCAAAATCGTGAAGAAATTTTGCTTTCAATTAAAAGTGTTCTAGCCATTTCTTGAAGAGATCTATTCTTTCTTTCCACAACTCCATTTTGCTGAGGAGTGTATGGAGAAGAGAATACATGTTTAAAACCAGATTCATCACATAATTTTGTGAAATCTTGATTTTCAAATTCACCTCCATGATCTGTTCTTATACTTGAAATAGCACATCCTTTTTCATTTTGAACCTTTTTAGCAAACTTCTCAAAGTACGAAAAGGTTTCTGACTTACTTGCAAGAAAATATACCCAAGTAAAGCGAGAGTAATCGTCTACAATTACTAGACAATACTTCTTACCTCCAATGCTCTGAGTTCTTGTTGGTCCGAAGAGATCCATATGAAGCAACTGTAGTACATGATTAGTGGAGACATGATTTATTGGCTTAAATGAATTTCTTACCTGTTTTCCCAGAATACAGGGTGTGCATGGATCGGACTTTTGATATGGTAATTTGGGTAGACCTCGAACAATCTGCTTTGATGAGATTTTGGCTAATTGCTTCATATTGACATGGCCAAGCTTTCTGTGCCATAAGCTTGCTTCATCTTGGATTGAAATTAGACATTGAGATTTATTCAATTTCATGTCTAAGAGGTAGATGTTTCCATGTCTTCGACCCATGAAAGACTCAGTAGAGTCTTTACTAATTCCATAGCAAATTCCTTCTTGAAAGGAGATCTTGAAACCAGTATCACACAGTTGGCTAATGCTGAGAAGATTATAGTTGAGTCCTTCTACTAGAGAAACATTGCTTATTGTGAGATTTCCAATTTTCACAGTTCCAAATCCCACGATGCTTCCTTTGTCGTTTCCTCCAAATGAAACGTTTCCGCCGTTTACTTGAACAAGCTTTACGAAGCACTTTGAGTCTCCTGTCATGTGTCTTGAACATCCGCTGTCAAGATACCATTTTATCTTTCTCTTGACGGAGACCTGCATTCAAAAAAGAGTCTCAAGCTTTCTTTGGTACCCAAATTTTCTTGGGTCCTTTGGTGTTAGTAGGATGAGCATTATTAGGCCATACTCTCTTAACAGGTTTCCAAACCATAGGACATTCTTTTTCAAAGTGATCCTTACTGTTACACTTTGAATACCTTAGAGCATTTCGACCAACAGACTTTACAAAAACTTTCTTGAAATGATTTTTGTAAGCCTCTCTCGACGGTCTTTTCTTAATTCTTTCTTTAACTTTAGGAAAATCAATCAGGGGAATTGTTTCCGCTGTCATGCCTAAACCAGACTTATTGAAGTAAGGTCTTTGAACTGAAAGAACTTTTTCAAGCTTTTCAGATCCTATCGAAAACTTCTTTGAAATATTTGATAAGTCCGTTTTTAAGAAAACATTTTCTTTCAAAAGATCATATTCTTTTTCTTTAAGAGCAGAAACATTTATGTCTAGACTTTTAACTCTTTCTTCTAAAATGACTTCCTTTTGTTTTAGAGCTGATTTTTCTTTTTTAAGTTCGGAAATTCTTTTGAGAGAAGTCTTAAGACTGAAACACAGTTCATCAATATATTTAGAGACTTTGACAGGAATTTTAAAATCACTTACCTCGAATTCACTGTCGAGTCCGATCCGAAATCGAGTCCGAGTCCGAATGTGCCATCAAACATATGTTGGCATATTCATTATCACTCTCTTCACATTCGTATCACTCCTGTGTTTCGGCTTTGAGAGCCTTTCGAAACTTCTCGGCTTTTCCTCTTTTCTTTTTCGAAGAGGACGGTTGGGTCGATGTGTCCCTTCTTTTTACATTCGAAGCAAACTACATCTTTGTTTGGTTCCTCATCATCAACGGACTTGGTCTGCTGTCTCGAAAACTTTGTTTCTTTGGGATGAACCTTCTGCCTTTTCTATTCAGTTTTTGAATCTTCTTATCATGAGGGCGAGCTCCTCATCATCCATATCATCTTCGAATCTGCATCATCGAATCATCATTTGATTTTAGTGCAATAGATTTCTTACCTCTTGGATCTTCGTCTTCATTAATTCGTTCCACTTCGTAAGGCGAAGAGTTCCAATCGGCTCGTCTACGAGATAATGGCATGATTCTTTGCGTCTCTCTTATTGAAGTCTTTATATGATTCCAATCCTTGGAGAGTCCACGCAGAGCTTGTTCACCTTCATGGGATCAGAAATTTTTTGTCCTTGGTTCTCAAGACCATTGACAATATCGTAAAACGACTAAACATGTCAGTTATAGATTCTCCTGGTTTCATTTTGAAGGCTTCATATTGACCGAGGAGAATGTTAATTCGGTCTCTTTTACTCGATCTGTCCCTTCATAGGTGATGTGTAATCTATCCCATACTTCTTTTCCTGTAACACAAGAAGATATTCTGTTATATTCAGTTGGAGATAAAGCACAATATAAAGAGTAAATTGCTTTTGCATCGAGTGCTTGTCTCTTGTTTATCTCTTCCTGAGCCATTCCGCTGGCTTCAACAGTTTTTTTCCCTCTTTCAGAGACTGATGCAGCAACAGGAGTGATTCCTCTTTCCACAACGTCCCATTCCAGAGGATCCTTTGATCGTAGGAAAGCTTTCATCTTGTTCTTCCAGATGTTGTAATCCTTTCCATCGAAGTAGGGTGGTCTGGTATTGCTTTGCCCTTCCATCGGCCCGGTGCTAGCATACTAGCCATGGATCTTTACTCTGAAGTAAAACACTTCAAACAAAGTAAGAACACAGGCTCTGATACCAATTGATATTGCTAGTATGAGTACCTAGAGGGGGGTGAATAGGTATACAAAGATTTTTCTTGATAATTTCTGTATACTTGCGCAATACTTAGACAGTTGAAGAATTAAAATTCAATCGTGAGACTGAGTAAGGGAAAGAGAGAATTAAACACGCGGTTTATAGTGGTTCGGCTTGATCCAAGCCTACGTCCACTCTTCTGCACTGACAGCCAAGTTGGCTGGATTCCACTATGAACAAAGAGATGTTACAGTGATGATCTTCCTTGATTTCTTGGTGTAGATGATCTACCACACTCACTCAAGGTCTCGCCAAGTACAAACACTCTCTGTATACAATTTCGCTCGAACTGTCTCGACTAACAATCAAGGTTCTTCAGACTCTGGAATTTTTCTATCGATCACACACTTAAAACAACTAGAACGTCTTCCTTTTATACTCCTTTATGCCATCATAGCCGTTGGCACTTACCAAAGGAATTCCTCCAATCTACCCGTTGGACGGAATCAATCAAGAAGATCATCCGAGCTATTTAAGGAATCTGATGATAGCCCATCAATCCTGTTCGCCCATACAATCAGGATCTTGGTTTCCAAGAATAGAACATTCCAAGATTATTTCGTCAACCATCGGATCTTCAATCGATTTTAGATAAGAATCAAAGAATCCGAAATGATTATCCAACCAAAGAATCTATTCCAGAGGATAGGATCGAATCCTCAACCATATACCTCGGCTTTGGATTTCCTTCGTCACTGGTTTAGAAAGATTGTCAGTGAGAATAGACTTAAGTCTTGAGTCTTGAGTCTTAAGTCTTGAGTCTTGAGTCTTGGATCTTGAGTCTCGAGAATACAAAGTCTTCAGACTTTAAACTGTCGGTCTCTGAACATCCAGATTTAGACTGATAGAAACGTTTTGTCAGCTTCAAAATATTCTGGAAAGATTTCTCCAACAGTTATGACATCCTATTGTTCTTCTGCCTAAGATTGCTCTACTAATATCTGAGCTATACAACCATCGGCCGTGGTGGCTTCGCTGGGTAGGCTTCAGTCCTTTGAGGGAAGGTTAGGAGTTCGAAGCCCTTGCAACTTGCATTGCAAGGAGGCTGGTGGGCTATTAGGTGATTGACGCATGGCGCCGGGGTGGTGGTTTCCCCGCTAGCAACACTTGGGGGTTTACATGGCGGCTGTCGGCCAAAGCGGTTCCTTCAGCACAAAAATATATATATATCTGAGCTATACAAGATATTAGGCGTTGAAGATATTTATAAGCTAGAACAATCTTCAAATAAGCCGAACATCTAGAAGGACCTTGATCAAGGGTGAATAAGCTAATAAGAATGGAAATGTTCATAACTATTGTATGGTTATGGTGAACAAGCCCATGAGGACCATGATGATGAATAGCTTAATAGAATCAGAATTGCCAGTATGTTTAGAAATACCATTAAAAAGATTAGTATTCCTATTGAGCGTAGCAAATTGCTATCAGAGTAGCAAATTATTGACACAAGAGCAACTGTTAATTTTAGATGAGGTGGAAGACTGTGACAATATTGATGGTTTTGATGACTTCAGTGAAGATGAGGAACCAATGTGTGTGTTTATAGTCAACATGGTTTCCTTGGAGATCTTTGAAAGCTGACTCAGTCAAATCAGTAAAGATGAGGAATTAGTAGGGATGCTAATATCATTGGAGATATTTGGAAACTAGTATGGTCAATCAGTGAAGGCAAGGAATCATAGGGGATGCTAATGTTCTTGAAAGTCTTTGTATGCTAAAGAAGCCAAGAGGATTATTAGATGATTGATTGCAAGTCGTCCACATGATTTGTTAGTCGATAGTATTAATAGACTAGTAATAATTTGGACATATTGATTAGTGGATAGTATTAATAGACTTGTAAGAGATCATGTTGACATTTAGGGCTTGTTTGACAACTTGCTAACCAATGCTTGTTTCTGTTCTTTTGTTCACGAAAGTAAATTTGGAATAGAAATGCGTTTGATAAAATTTTTGTTCTCGATAACAAATTTCTATTTTTTTTGTTCCCGGAAGTAGATTTGGAACATAATTGAGAATAAAAAAAAAGTTGATTATTTGTTTCCGGGAACAATTCTAGAATTAAGTCAACCTATTTTTTCGTTTTCCTCTTCTTTCTTCTTGTTATTCTTCCCTCTCCCTTGTTCTTCAAGTGCTGTTGTCGCCGCCGCCGCCATTACCGTCTGCCGCCACCGCCGCTGAGCTCGCTAGGCCAAGGCGAGGTCGGTGAGGCTTGGTGAGCTCCTCGAAGGCTTGCCCAGCCACCGGCGAGCCTTGCATAGCCAGGCGAGTCTTGGCCTAGCCATGGTTGGGTGAGGCCGAGCCTGCCTAGTTGCCGGCGAGGCTTGACCTTACCAGGGCACTGCGAGGTCAGCGTCGCTCGGCCAAGGCGAGGCTAACCTCGTGGTGGCCTAGCCAGGTCGAGCCTCACTAGCGGCTGGGCGAGCTCAACCTTGCCAGATTTGGGCGAGGCCGCTCACCTAGCCAAGGCTCGGCGAAGCCTCACCCAACTATTGGCAAGGCTTGGCCGATGAGGCACGGCCTCGCCGAGGGCAGGTGACGCTCTGGTGAGGTCGTCGACCCTCGTTTGGATGATTGTTGATCATCCCAAGGTTGGCGTTCGGCCACCTTAAAGAAGAAGAAGAAGAGGAGAAAGAAATGAAAAAAAGGAAAGAAGAAAAAAGAAAAAATTATTTAAAAAATAAAAAATGATTTAAAGTAGGAATTGAAATTTTGCTATATATAGAATTCATATTTAATTTTTTTATTTTAATTTATTATTTAGTATTTATATTTATAGTTTATACTATAGTTTATTATTTACTATTTAATAAAAATTTGATAAGTTAATATATTTATTACTTAGTGTAAATATAATTAATCAATAGAATTCCTATGATTTGATAGAATTTTAGATTGTAATAGAATTCTAAATTCAAATTATTTTGAAATTGAAAATATAATAAAAAATAATATGATTTCTTCACTCATAAGAAGACAATTATATTGGTGAATGGTCAATGAGAATTCAATATCGAATTTACACTCATCTAAAAAGGTAATTGAAAAAGAATTGTAATATAAATTTTATGCAGTTATTAAACACATTTATGTTCCTTTTCTTTTCCGAAATTAGAAATTTAATGCAGTTACCAAACG
The DNA here is from genome assembly GCA_004368105.4 of Eucalyptus melliodora. Lineage (NCBI taxonomy): Eukaryota > Viridiplantae > Streptophyta > Magnoliopsida > Myrtales > Myrtaceae > Eucalyptus > Eucalyptus melliodora. The sequence continues at coordinate 47,100,045 of CM023412.3, read as the reverse complement.
CGTTCTTTTGCTCAGAAATTGTTCTTGGGAACAGAATAAAAAAGAATAATTTCTGATCAGAAATTGTTCATAAAAACAGTATAGTTACTAAATATGCCCTTAGCCTTTGAAGTTACTAGTCACGTGATCACTTGATTATCACATTGACAAGATGAAAATAACTATTACAAATGCTTGGAATCTAAAAAAATATGAGAGTTGATCAAGAACAATTTTGGTAATAATGAGGAGGGACAAATTGACACTATTTCGGGACTATGAGAGAGAGAGAGAGAGAGAGAGAGAGAGAGAGAGAGAGAGAGAGAGAGAGAGAGAGAGAGATTAGAGAACCATTCTAACTATTTTTAGTGATGACTTGCCGTTGGCAATCTTGAGGATTTCAATGGTGAATGGTTATTTGAGGACGGATGGCTATATATTGAGCTGTAGAGATGTAATTAGGTTAGGTGGAAATGAACAAAACTTGTCTAATACTTTGAATCTTTTTTTTTTTTTTGGCTCTATTTTTGTTGATATTTGTTGTGTACTCTTGATGTCAATGTTCAGGTTGTGCTCATGTTTGTAATCAATGGTGTCAATGTCTAGGTCATGTTGAGAGTTTTGATTGGAAAAGAGACTAGTAAGATGATCAAGTAGGTGCGGATTGATAGTAGCATGGAGTTTAACTTGGAGCCGTTAAATGATTTTTGCAGAAATGAAGGTATAATGAAACATTGCACTAATGCTAATGAACCCCGGCATATTTCGGAATTGATGAGCACAACATTTTTAGAGATGGCCCATAAAATGATCTCTAGTGTTGGCATGACTAGGAGATTCTTGACAAATGTGCTTAGTACGGTGAGTTATATTCCCATTGACCACAATTGGATGCCGGACTCTAAAAAAAGTGTGGTCAAGTAATATTGCTGATTATTCTATTCGTAGAATATTTGGTTGCCCATATTATATTTGAGTTAGTGATGATAAGCTTGGTTAGCAGGGCTATCATTTGTGGTATTTGGAATTAAATTAATCTATTATTAGTAAATAAGTTAGATTTAACGAGTTTGTGAGGGTACTTGTGGTAGTGTTTATATGGATGTATGATGTTTAACTTGAGATAAAGTTGCAACAAGAAAATCCTGAGGTAGCAAGTATTAGTGTGATAATCAACATAGATAGTACTTGTAACGAGACTGTAATTGCTGATATTGACAAGATACTTCTTCGATCTCTTGATAAGTGTGAATGCAACAATGGTTTTATTTTATTTGTGGTTGAGAAGGTTATATTGAGAAATCCTTGTGGAGCAATTAAAGATTCTTGTGCAGTTCGGGTTTTATGAAATCCTCGATTATGGTGAGGCTTGAGCTTGAAAATATCTGTGATGGTTGAGCCCATTGCGGCTGTGGGAGAGTAATAATAGAGTTCGGATTTTTAGCGAAACGATTGTGACTTGGCTTAAACATTGAGTCAAGGTAGAGATTATTAAAATATGTCTTGAATTTGATTGAAGCAAAAATCTGAATTTCGAAAATAATTAAACTATAAAAGGAAATCTACCGCACAAGGGAAATATACGGAAATCTACTGCACGTTGGACTGGGGGGCTGAATTTGGAAAGTCCATCGTGGGAACACTGTTCGGTCAACTTGAACTGGAGAAAGCTAATCGAATTGGACTTCTTCAGGCGGTGATATATATATATAAATATTTCAAACGCTTTTGCTTGAAGAGTGGCTTGGCTGAAAAAAAATAGAAAAAGGAATGGGCACAACGAGCCCGGCTGTTGATGTGTGAGCAGCGTAGGTCTTCGTGCAGTTAATGAAACCTTGAAGCAACAAGTTTAGCAGAGTTTATTTCCTTGGTTTTGTTCATGAATTACATTTAAGAAGAATTTAGTGTTCAAGTTAATTAAATTTTGTGGTAAAATTTGTTAATCTTTTCGTGAGATTGAGAGATTTTTCGTGTGAAATTGTAGGGTAAACATTGTGTAAGTTATTGAATGTAATTGGGACTTCATAGATACTTAGAGTGTTTGAGTGACTCGAGTGTAGTTATAATCTCTATTTTATCACTTAATCTTTAGTGGAATTCGTTGCTGTTCTCCCTGTGACCATAGGTCACTACGATTAGATAACGTAAATTTGATGTCCGATTTATTTTATTGCTCCATCTATTTGATTGTTCAATTACTTGCTTTTGCAACATGGATGATTTGGTCCACACATGAAACCTGGAACTAGGAATTAGATTGATTATCACTGGTTCCAAATTTTGCGAACAAGGAGATGGACGGTTCCCATGGGAATTGGCTGGTTCGGTCTGATTCCATACTCACCCCTATACTCTATTGAATCTAATGCAATTTCTCGCCGAGCTCCATAACTCATCTACTGCCAATTGTGGAACGAGCAGCATCAGTAGCGCCCGGTTTTTTTGTCGAACGCAAGTGTTCATTGAGCCGTGAGTACAAGCAGCGAAGAAATCCAGGTAAAATAGAGCAACAGTCAGCAGCCAAAACAGACACACATAGAAATGTCTTGGATAGAATAATCAGAGATATAAACAGTAAATCAATTAATCAGATACAAGAAGTCCTTCAGACCCGGATGGTCCCCTCACCGACTACTGTCTATAATTGCAAGAGGACAAATGACTCTTTGGGATCAGTAGTAAGGGATCATAGGCGGTGGCGAAGATGCATATGGAGCTCCTGGGATTGGTGGAAGAGGTACACTGAGGTCAGATGAGGGCGTGGGGGGTGGAGGAGCTTGGCCACGCTGAGTCTCATTTGGAGGTGCGTAGTAATGCTCTGTAGGGGTTGCTGATGGTGCAGCAGCCGTGGGGCTACGTGATTGCACAGGGGGCATTAATCCTGGAATATCGATGCAATCTTGCTCTGATGGTTTGGGCGGAGGAACTGATGCAGCAATTGGTGGCGGTGCCAAATGCTCATGTTGTCTTGGGGAGGGTGGAGGCTGGGGTGTTGTTGAATACTCGTGCTGCGGCAACGGTGGTGGCGGTGTTGAGTACTGGTGTTGTGTAGGGGGTGGAGGTGGGGGATAAGTAACATGAATTGGCGAGAGGGCAAGGAGAGGTGTGTTTGGAGGGGGAGTTGTTAAGTGCTGGGAGGGGGGGGGAGGAGAGTCCTCTTCAGGAGGCGCAGACTCGGGTTTTGGGGGGGGTGGCACAAGATATTTGCTCGGTGAAACCTTTTCTGCTGGAGGTGGGGGCAGTGGTGTGAAGGTTGCTGATGGTGCAGCAAACGCAGGGCTTGGTGATTGTACCGGGGGAATTGATCCTGGAATATCGATGCAACCAGAGGAAGGAGATGGAGCATCTTGCTTTGATGGTTTGGGCGGAGGAGCTGATGTAGCGAGTGGTGGCGGTGCCAAGTGCTCATGTTGTCTTGGTGAGGGTGGAGGCAGGGGTGCCGTTGAATACTTGTGTGGCGGTGGCAGCGGCGGTGGCATTGAGTACTGGTGTCGTGTGGGTGGTGGTGGTGGTGAGTATTGGTCTTTCGTGGGGGGTGGCGGTGGGGGATAAGTGACTTGAATTGGCGAGGGTGCAAGGAGAGGTGTGTTAGGAGGGGGAGTTGTTAAGTGCGTGTGGGGAGGGGAAGGTGGAGGAGGGGGCGGAGGAGGAGGAGGAGGGGGAGGAGAGTACTCTTCAGAAGGCGCAGACTCTGATTTTGGTGGAGGCGGCACAAGATGTTTGCTCGGTGACACCTTTTCTTCTGGAGGTGGAGGCAGTGGGGTGAAGGATGGTGGACCCTGAGCCTGAGCATGAGGTGGACTTGAAGGAACCATGAGTGGCGACGGTGGTGGTGGGTGAAGATGGGTAAGAGGTAAAACTTTCTCTGTGGGGGGTGGTGGAGGCTGGTGCGATCTTGTGGAAGGAGAAGACTTTGAGGTTGGGGGTGGGGGTGAAGGGCCAATGGAAGGGCGAGGCGAGCGGGTTCGAGCAGGTGGTGGTGGGGGCGGCTTTCTAATTCTCGACTCTGGAGATGAAGCGGACCGATCAGAGCATTTCAGCTGGCTGCACTTCACTGGGCGTGCAGCTGCAGAGGAGCACTCTCTTGAAGATCTCTGGTCTGTCTTTCTAGGAATACAATTTTGTCGTCCATCTAGTGTTCTAATTCGAGCACTAGAACAAGTTGGGGCTTCCCCACTGAAATAGTTGAAAGAGTACGTGAAATTTTGCAGCATGGGCAGTCGACACACGCTGCTCAGTATGACCCCAGTGAAGCCATTGTGGGCGATATTGAGCTGCTCCAGCTTCTTCATTGCTCCAATGCCAGAGGGGAGTGGTCCTTGGAGACGGTTGAAGCTCACGTCGAAGACGGTGATTTGCTTCAGCAATTTCACCTGTGGAGGAAGGCATCCGGTGAGGTTGTCATTCAGCAGGATGATCTCGTTCAGGGTCTTGCCCATCTCCCCAATGCTACTGGGAATGCATCCCCCAAGGTCGTTGTTCGCCAGCACCAGCACGGACACTGGCGACTTGCCCAGGTTCTGTGGGATGCCGAATCGGAGCCTGTTGTCATTGAGGAAGATGGCGTCCAGATCTTTGTCAAAGAGCTTGGAAGGCACACCACCCTCGAACTCATTGAATCGGAGATCCAAGTACTTGAGGGACGGCAACCTCAGAACCACCTCTGGGAACTGGCCGACGAAGCGGTTGTTGCTGAGGTCAAGCTCCCACAGCAGCTTCATGTGGCGGAAGGTGGAGGGCACACTACCGCAGAAGCGGTTGGAGTTGAGGTGGAAGAGAGCAAGATGCCTCAAGAGGCCAAGCTCCCGGGGCAAGTATCCAGCAATGTCGGCATGGTTAAGATCGATGCCGGCTACCACTCGGAGGGAAGAATTGGATGGAGAGGGAGCGCAGAAGACACCCTTGTAGGAGCAGACATTGGGGCCGTGCCAGTTGGCAGTGAAGTTGAATGGGTCAGAGAAGATGGCCTGTTTCCATGCTTGCAGGGCAATGTAGGCTTTCCTGAGCCTCCCGTTCTCGAACTTGAGGCTTAAATCCAATTTGACAGCGGCCAAATCATCGTCACGTTCAACTTGAGCTCGGGAAGTACCGCTGAAAGCAAGAAGAAGCCACACAATCAGGAGGAGGGAACGAGGGCGCGACATTGGACAGGAGGATTAGAAAGCTTGGAGCATGAATGAGACACAGTCAAATTTCAAGAAAGAGAAAATGTGGAGCGGGGCATTGGGCACAGGGCGCGCTGGATCCTGGATGCAGTTCCCTAAACTCTGTATATAATCGATGCATTGGATTCAATAAAATAACCAAATCACAAACATGGCAGGCCACTCACCCCTGGCCGGTATCTGTCCTCGGGTCAAACTAAATGGCACCGTTGGATTGGATTTGGTTGGCCAGTGATCATTCCGTTTGCTCTATCAATTCTGACATGTTAGCACGTCACCCTCTGCTATGCTTCTCTAATACACGATCCAATGCAAGACGCGCAACTTCATACTGAGTCCTGACGACGTGTCTCCCTCCCACCCTCTCCCCCCGCTATGCAAGACGTGCAACTTCATACTGAGTCCTGACGACGTGTCTCCCTCTCTCTCTCTCTCTCTCTCTCTCTCATATTCATCCTCAAATCTCGTGGCTTGCTTAAGCTGATCCCCCCTTGCTATTTCGAATGGATGTAAACACATGTAAAAAGAAAAAAAAATTGCAAATAGGCGATAATTAAAGAATTGCTGTTGTCATTGACCAATATGAAAGTAAGATTTTGTGAGATCACTATCAATTTTTTTTGAAAAATTTAAGCTATTAGATGATAGCGGTTTAATATTTAATTATTTTAACATTCCCTATTGCGTTTAGTCTGGTTTTTTTTCTAGTACTAACCGTGGAAATTCAATTGGGTTTGTAAAGATTTGAACTCAGACCTCTAACTCTAATGCCATGATAGATTTGATGAACATGAGCAGCGAAAATGGATGAAATAACTCTCAAAGGCTTGGGCTCGGTGGTTCACCGGAGGTGGTGGCATGTGCGGCATGGGCTATGGCGTCCGATCTCTATTCCTAACAAGATTTTTGGGTTTGACTTACCAGAGGCGGTTTGTGGGTGGGTCTTAGTTTTTCGAAATACTTGGTGGAAGGGGCCAAATTAGCACAGAACAGCGATGGCTCCTAGGTCCTTGATATGGCAGTGCGTGAAGAGGATTTAGGTGTCTTTGGACAACAATCCTATTCTCTAAAATTAGCAGTGGAAGAGTCTCTATAGCTGTGGAATTGAGGGTGAAATTGAAGTGACGTGGCCAATGTGGCAAGCGTGGATGGACACTTCGTAAAAAAAGAATGGCTATGATACCAAGTGAAATCTCGTGGGATCACTATCAACTTTTCTAAAAGTTTAAATTGTTAGATGATGGTGCAGCTTACTATTTAATTATTCAAGTAGTGAGAAATTTAGGGATAAGACTTGATTATATGGTGGTTATTAAGTGCTAGAATTTTTCAATGTAATCGTAATCTTTAATAGGCGATGGTAATTTCTCTGATGTGTTGGAAAATGAAAATATTGGTTCTTGAATTTCTAGATATATTGTGGGCCTCTCAGGTTTGCTTGATTTATTTTTGGGGCCATAATTTGCTTAATTGAGTGGTGGGAGTGCTAAATGAGGAAAAAAAAACGAAGCTTCGGATCACTATAATTAACAATTGCAAAAAATTAAAAATTAAAAATTCGAACTCCCCGCTTTTTTTTCTTAATCACATTGGTCTGGTGGATATAATTGGCATCGACCTGCAAATTGGTGAATTTCGAGATCGCTCGAGGAGGGAGCTGAAGTAAACTAGCGGCTGACATTCGAAGCTACAATTGAGAAATGTTTGTCAAACACTTTACAAAAGCTGCAGCTCACATTTTTCATAGTCAAGGTTGCCATACCAAATAGTCTCTTAAAAAAAAACAATGCTCCGTACACCTAATATTAATTATTTACATATTTTTCAAAATAATTCATATGTTTTTAGATAGTAATAATATGAATCAATTATTTAGCAATTTCTACGACAGTCAAATTGTTCATTCGAAACCTTCAAGCCAAGAATTATGGAAGGAGAGTGCCAATAGCATCGGAAGGCACTTCGATAAAAGAAGTATTTCTAAGAGTTGTAATAAGTTAGAATTCAACAAAACGTCAATTGAAGTGCTTAATCATGAAAAAGAAGAAGCGATACCAATATCAAAAAACAAAGAGCTGATGGCAGAATCAAAATTTCCTTTTCTTCTCCTGCTGGTGTATAAACTTGTCACATAACATAAATATAAATGTATGTTTAATTTGTCTCATGGTTTAAGTATCACTGTCAATAAGCTTTGATTTTTTTTTTTTGGTCATAAAAGAGAAACTTTCATTCAAGAGATAGCAACATTACAACCTGCAGCCACAGCATCCGTAACAAGAAGATCAAGCAAACAAGAGGGGGGCTCTTCAGCCCAATTAGCAGCTAGGGTTCCATCCCGATGGGCCTTTGCAGCCCAGTCAGCTGCAAAGTTGGCTCCTCGCTTACAGTGCTGCACGCGAAGACAGGAAAAGTCACACAAGAGGACGGCGATATCAGCAAGCAGAGGGCGCACCTCCCATGGTGTCAATAGATCGTTGTGGATGGCGTTAACCAGCAGCAAACAGTCTGATTCAAGCACGATCGGATCATGCGTTCTACCTTGTTGGATCAAGTACTTCAGAGTGATCGAGAAAGCCTGAGTTTCGGCTTGCAGCGCTGAAGATGCCGCAAAGCTACGGGTAAGTCCTGCAATCACTTTTCCGCTGTGATCCCGGCATAAACAAGCCATTGATCCTTCCTTACTTCCAAGCTGAAAAGCCCCATCGATATTACACTTCAGGACACCTGGATCGGGGGGTCGCCAAACTTCGGAAGTTGGGGTCGGGGCTTGTCCTGTTGGTGTAGATCGATCATTGAAAATCTTGGCCGTATGAACTTGCGCCGAGACGACATTCTGCAGATGAATCGAATCTGGGCGATGTCGACGGAAGACAAAGTTGTTCCTCGCCTTCCAGATTTGCCTGAGGATCACAGCTATAGTTTCAAAGTCAGGTAAGAGCTTCTTCTGAGCTACCCTGTCTGCTAACCATTGATCTAAACGAGGAACAGCTTGAGGTGTGAGATAAATACCAATGGTTGGGTGAGACCAAATCAATTTTGTCCATGGACAGAACAGAAATAGGTGTTCAATGGTTTCTGGGCTGTTGTTGGTGCATAGAGTACATACCAAATCTTTATTTATATGACGTCGAAAGAGATTTTCTTTAGTAGCTAAAGCATTATGGCAAAGGGACCAAAGAAAGGTCCGGATTTTTGGTGCAAGCTTGAGACGCCAAAGACTTTTCCATAGGTTCTTGGGTACCTGATATGATGACGATGGCCTGTCCGTATGACTACTTGAATCTGCTGTCTTGATTGCTCTATAACCGCTCTGCACTGTGTATTGGCCGTGAGTAGTGTCTGTCCATATTTGTTTGTCTTCTGTATGGTTGGGTCTAACCGGAATGCTTGTTATTTCTTGGATCGTGTGGGCATCATAATGCTGGTTTAATAGGCTAACATTCCAGTTTTGTTGCTGTGAATCTAGTAAATCAGCAACCAGATGAGGTTCCGTTAGATGTGCAAGACCACCTAGGATGCCTTTAGGAAGCCATCTGTCCTGCCTTATTATAATATTTTGTCCATTTTCGACAGACCATTGAAGTTTAGTGGAAATTGAATCTCTGCCCAATAATAAACTCTGCCATCCCCAGGATGGTCGCACACCTTTTTCCGCATATATGAAATCCTTTTGATGAAAGTAAATACCCTTCAGTAAAGTGCTGCATAGTGATGATGGATTTTGAAGTAATCGCCAGGCCTGTTTACTGAGCAATGCCTTGTTAAAAGCTAAAAGATCACGAAATCCCAATCCGCCCTCAGTTTTACTACTCTTCAAAACATCCTAGCATGTCCAATGAATACCTGATCTGTTGCTGTCAGTTTGCCACCAAAAGCGAGCAATCTTCTTTTCAATGGTTTTGCAAATTGAAACTGGAAGTTTGAAAATAGACATGGCATATTGTGGTATTGCCTGTACAATAGCTTTAATTAGAACCTCTTTACCACCCTTTGATAGAAAATGTGATTTCCATCCTTCTAATTTAGCAGATACTCTGGCCAAGATCCAAGCGAACATATCCCGTCTTGATCGCCCCCAATCAGAAGGGATGCCTAAATATTTACCTGTTTTGTGCAACACCGGGACCCTTAATTCAGCTGCCAAGTTGGCCCTTAAACTATCAGGGCAATCCCGGCCAAAGAAAATGCCCGATTTGTTTCTGTTGATCATCTGACCCGTAGCCAAACAATATTGATTCAGAATATTGGCTAGGTTCTGACACTCCTGTAGTGTGGCATTTATGAAAAATATGGCGTCATCAGCAAAAAATAAATGAGAAAGGGTTGGACACCACCTGTTTAGCTTTAGGCCTTTGAGATGTCCCATGTCGATAGCTTCATGTATAAGAACAGATAACACATTTGCTAGCAAAATGAATAAGTAAGGCGAGAGTGGATCTCCCTGCCGAAGTCCCCGAGATGGATGGAAAGATGGTAGTTGTTCGCCATTATAATTGATACTGAAGGATGTTGTTGTGACACACTGCATTACCCATTGAACCCAAGTGGCATGGAAACCCTTGAGTAGATAATCCTGAAGAAAGTCCTATTCCACCCTATCATATGCCTTTTGCATGTCCACCTTCAAAATTGCTTGAAAATTTCTTTTTCGTTTCCGTATCCTTAGCTGATGAAGTACTTCCTGGACAATAAGGATATTGTCCTGGATTTGGCGACCACTAACAAAGGCAGATTGCTTGACAGATATTAGATCAGGTAGGAAAGACTTTAGACGATTCGCCAACACCTTGGAAACGATTTTATAGATATAATTGCAAAGACTGATTGGGCGATATTGCTCAAGACTCTCCGGTTGAGCAACCTTTGGGATCAGAGTAATATTGGTTTTGTTTAGAGGATCAGGTAGAATTCCAGATCTGAAAAAATCCTGAACTGCTGTAAAAATATCTTCCTGTAAAATATGCCAGTTCTTCTGGTAAAACAAACCATTCATGCCATCAGGTCCTGGTGCCTTAGTAGCCCCCATTTGGAAAGTGGCTCGGCGGACCTCTTCTCTGGTGAGCTGGGCAGTTAACATAGTATTCATTTCCATAGTGACAGTAGTGGGGCATTTAGCAAGGATAGGATCATAATTCCGAGTTCCAGCAGATTTGTAGAGTTCTGAAAAGAAACGCCTTGTCATACTTTGCAAAAGGCCATCATCCCTAACCCAGTTAAAATTGTCATCTCTCAACATGCGTATTCTATTCCGAAGTCGTCGTTGTAGCGTTGTCGCATGGAAAAATTTGGTATTTTTATCTCCCCAGTTAAGCCAGTTGATCCTAGATCTCATTGCCCAATGTTGTTCCTCTTGTTGCCATAAACGTTGGATGTCCAACTTCAAATTTGTAATCAGCTGCTTGTCGCCACAGTTGTTGGAAGAATTGATATATGTTTGAAGTTGCTGCTGCAGGTGCAAGATTTGCTGTGGTGCCTGTGAGAATTTCGAATGACTCCATTTGGTGAGGGCTGTAGCTACTACCTGTAGTCTTTTGGGTAGATTATAATTGATAGCACGTGGAGAATTCCAGGATCTTTCAACCACCTCGCTGCATTCTTGTTCCTAAAGCCAATAGGATTCAAATATGAATCTTTTATGGCGCCTGCCTGGTAATGCATCAGTAGTCAATAAAAGAGGGCTATGATCAGAGCCCACAGGAGGAAGAGCATAGACCTCAGCCTCAGGGTAAGCAATACGCCATTCCATATTGCACAACATTCTATCTAAACGTTCTTTTACTAGGTCATCCCCAACTCGATTATTCATCCAGGTGAAGGCGCAGCCCTTGCTGTCCATGTCCATGAGAGAACAATCATGTAATACATCTTGAAAGGAATGCATGCGATGTGGTTCAGGCACCCGTTGGCCCACCTTTTCCCAAGGAAATAAAACTTCATTGAAGTCACCGGCGCACACCTAAGATAGAATATTTGAAAGTGCTATTAGGCGAAGATCCGTCCATAGTTGCTGTCTAGACTGATAAGTTGCTGGAGCATGGACACAAGTGAGGCGCATAGGAGTCCCCAAACGAGTATCTATACAGGTAGTGTCAAAAAAGTGCTGAGAGACTCGCTCTATATGGATTACAATATTATCATGCCAAAGCATAGCAAGTCCGCCAGTGAGTCCAACAAGATCGAGCACTTGGTAATTACTGAATTTCAAGCGCTGTTTAAGCTGAATGATAACCGTCTCTTGATTCTTGGTCTCCATCAAAAATAGTATATCAGGCTTCTCCTTGGCCACTAAGGCCTTTAGAGCTTGAACTGTCAGAGGGGAGCCCAGCCCCTGACAGTTCCAGCACAGTAGCTTCATTTGTCCTTTGGTGGCTGTTGAGGGCCAGCCACCAAAGCCAATATCGCGTCCTTTACAACAGGTAAAATGGGAGTATCCAAGAGCTGCGATTCATCAAGAGTTTCTGAACTGTTTATCCTTGAGTCATAAGTATGATATCTTCTGATTTGCTTTGCTGTTCCCACTTTTGCTAAACCTCCGGTGGTACTCATTGTCTTGCGGCAGGAAGTGCGTGGTTCCTGATGCTGAAGTTCATGGTGTTGGACAGGCACAGGGATCTCCACATCAGGAAAGGGAGTAGGTTGGGGAAGGGCTCTATGAAGTTGTTGATCAGGCGGTTGTATCTCTCTACCCAGATAAGTTTTTTTGTGATGTCCTGAATACAAGTCTAAGCTGGATTGTGGTCCTTGCTAAGGCTCTTTCAACTTTGCAGGTGGCAAGATGAAAGCACCAGCAGAAGAATCCCCTTGTATAAATACTTGCTGAAGGGTCTGCTTGTTGGGGATGGCTGTGGATGGGATTGGTGGGAGAGCTAGTTGTTGGAGATGGGTGGAGAACGGTGGGGTCTCAGGTATGACTACATCCACATCTATGTCTGGTGTCGAATAGAAGGATTGCCAATAAGGACTATGTGTTGTTACCTCGGCTCGCAACCATTGGCCAAAAGCCATTTTCTCTTTACCTGCCATCTTTGCCTCATCAAAAGGAATCTCCTGGCAGTACCTCGCATAGTGTCCTATCACACCACAAGAGTAACAGAAATGTGGTAGGCGCTCATAACGGAAGTCAAGCCATAGGGCTTTTTTTGAAATTCTTATGAGCTGTCCTGTTTTCAGAGGGTCCTTTAGATTTATCTCCACTCGAGCACGACCTCCTCTAAAAGTATTCCCATCTCTGGATTCCAACTTCACCTCAATGACATGACCCACATGTCGCACGGCCTTTGCAATCATATCCTCCGAACACCATTCTAGTGGTAAGCCCAATACTTGCACCCAGAAAACACACTTGGAGAAATCATAGCAATGTAAAGGCGTGTTGGCTTCCCAAGGTTTAAAAATAACTAAATGATGAGAGAACAGCCAAGGACCCCCTTCTAATATTCTCTGTTTATCTGTTTCATTGTGAAATTTCGCTACATATAAACCCTCCTCACGTTGGGAAATAGCAACATTGTCAGTTCGCCATGCACGCTTCAATGTATTTTGAAAAGCCCGAAAGTTGATTGAGGGGTTCGAAGGGATTTTACCAACTAAAGTCATGCTGCATTCTTCAATTTTTCCCAGAGGCGAAGCTTCATCCCAATTATCGATTTGTTGAGAAGACCAGAGACGCCCCATTCTGTTACAAAGAGCCGCAAGCCGCGACTGGTCTTCCTTTTGGTGTGGTTCCATGCTAAAGCAAATTCAGGGTAATCAACCTTCCTAAATTAGATGTGAATGAAAGGCATCCTTCGAATATACTGGCGCCCATTAAAAGATGTGGAACCATCATCAGCTTCGCCATGCAAATTAAGGAAAGGGAAGGAAACTCAACTCAATTTAGAGGAATTTGGGGTGGATGGATTGCTCGGTGGAAATCTGGGATTCTCGATATCCTTTACTCAGCGCGCCCTAGACCAAAGGTAATACGAAAGACTCTGTTCGTTGAGGACGGGAAGGAAGAAAGTATGGGGACGTATGGAAAGACATTCGAGATCAACCGAGAAGTAGAAGAAGGGAAGAAATTGGGAATTGATGGGAGGATAGGGAAGTGCGAAAACCCACGGATTAGGGTTTAAAGAGTGAAAAATCTACCATGGCGGTAGGATGAAACTCTGCATATCGAGATTAGGGTTTAGGGTTTGAGCTACCATAACGGTAGAAGATGACTCTACATGTCGAGAGAAAAACTTTTTTTTCGGATCATCAAGATTGAATCATAAGCTTTGATTTGATCGGTGGAACTATAACAACTAAGCTGAGAAAGGTCGTCCTTAGCTGAGAAAGGTCGTCCTTAAATTTTCATCGTTTGACCCAATCTCAGGAGGAGATTGCAAGTTCCAACTCCTTCGCTGGTCGCCGCCGTCGACCATCAGTCTCACGGAGGAGCACGTTTGTTCATTTCATCGAGAGCACCGTTCATCTAAAAAAACGATTCCGTTCGATTCAGTTCGCGATTTCAAGCGTTCTGAATTGGTTCCAGTGGCGGTCGCCGGCGTCAACAGCCTCTTCAATGCCGCGACTCATCTCCTTTGTTTCCTCCATCTGTTCAGGTTTCGATCATTGACACGTTCCAGAGCTTCTTTCAGTGATTCGTGCGCCAAACCGCGGCCTCAGTCCACTTGATTAACCAGGTAGCATCTCCTGCTCTGTCGTCACAAGTAAGAGGCCGAGAGTCTGATTCTCTTATTATGATGAAATTGATCATGGTTTAATTTTCTTTATTTGACCTCGAACATCATGTACTGATATAGGTTGAGTCTAGTTATAGATTTGAATTCGGAATGGCTATGATCTGTTCCACAACCCATTGACGACAATCTGTTCGCTGAAATGTGTTTGAGACCTTGTTGGGAATTGATTCCAGTAATCGTCCGATTTGAAAGCACATTAGTGATCTTCACTTGATATTGTTTGATTTGTTAATCTTCAAACATGATTAGGAGTATATGCCATAGTTGCCAAGAATGAAACTGACTCTCCGTTTGTTTTCTCAGTGGTTCCTGGGATCCTTTGGTGATTGGTGGTGGTCAGTGAGACAAGAAGACTTGGAGTCGCTGGCACACACGTGATCTTTGGTGATGATCATAGTACGCCCTGTCAAACAGAATTGAGACAACATCACTGAGCGTGAATCGTGATCACGCCAATTCAGATCATGAACTTCAGCCGACACATGTTTCGGTCACTAACTGGAGCAATGTTAGGGCTGATTGCTAGCCATGTCCTTGCCGCTGAGTCACCCCACAATGTCCTTGACCACCAAGCTTTGCTTCTGTCCATGCCTTGCAGTCCATCCTGGCCATTATAATTGCTGTGGTAAACCTACCTTGCCATAATGGCTATCCAGGTTAACTCCACTTGCAACAGCACTGTCATCAGAAGATACTGCCATACGTGACCGATATGGATTGATGTACTAATAGATCTATATCCACCGCGTGTTGTTAAAAATCGGATCACCTCTTACCACCAGCTTGTTTCTGTTCCAACTGATTTTTAGAGTTGACTGTATGTTCAGACCTCCTTCACTCCTTTGTTTTTTTGTTCAGGATTTTGCGCGTCTTCTTAAACCGAATCATGGGAAAGCTAAGTGGTTGAACTCCAGTTGTCATGGGGTCAATACTTTGTCATAAAATCATTGCGCGTTACTGCTTCGCCATTCCTGTCTTGTCCTTCAGTTATTCCTGTCTTGTCCTTCAGTTATTGATTACTCCACCTTCGTCAATTTCATTGTCCAGAAGCAAGCAATAAATCTGAGAGCACCCACTAAAATGAAGTGGGCAAGTTATACTTATGCCCTGTCTTTAGTTGATAGTTTTTGTGTATGACAATCAATGTATGAACCAGTTTAAGAGCTTGCTCAGAATTAGTAAATGAGGATTTACTTCTTTCTTGGAAGTGTCGATGTCATCGCTTTGTCTCCCATAGTGGAAGTATTTATTGTTGTTTTTGCATAAGAATCGATGGAATGCTCATGGAGAAGTGAGTACCCGAAATTTACAAGTTATATGAATTGGTGGTGTCCTGTTGCTGCATATGCTGGAGTTTAGCAGTTTTTGTTCCTCTATCTCTGCTGGACCGTTTGATTTATCACTTTCAATCGACAAAATTCTGATAAAGACACATGAAAATTGCGAGGGATTGTCTTGAAATTGGCACTTTGGTGAAATAGTGCTCCTTCGTGTCAACTGTATGTACTTGTTTTAGGAAAAATCATTTGTGATGTTGGAGAAGTGAATGTGTTGAAGGTGCCTTGGATTTATAAAGAATAAACCCTCGTGATCCTGGACCCACTCGTTGAAGAAATGGAGAGGTACAAACGTAATTACTTTCCTTCCCTTTGCAACAATTCTGCCATTCCCATAAAAGTTCCAAGAGTACAATGAGGTCACTTAAAAATAAGAAAACAGAAAATGGAGAAACGTTTTGAATCAGAAATAACTAAACTAAATGTTCTATTATGTTTTCTCCTAAAATATGTGGTGCTTAGAACCATTGAATACCTAGAACAAAAACACAAGTGGGAGAGAACTTTCAGGAGTAATGCTTATAACCGTGGCTGATCTGTCAAATGGTACATTGTACAAGACTATATGTTAAGCAGGGAGAATTGAGATAGGCATCCGCGTGCTTTATTTTCTTTGTGCTTCCAGATAAGTTGAAGCTAGATGTATATAGTCGGCGTGCATCTATGAAAAACTATATCTACAGTGTCAGAGTAGATGAGGTAAGTGATAATTATAATAGAGGTAATATACATTTTGCGGGCCCAATAATGGACATGTGACGTTTGGCCAACAAAATGAACATATGAAGCACAAAACCAGAAACAAAATCTTTCGTTGTCACCTGTCAGCACCGGTAAAAGAATCACGCACATGCAAACTTCAAACATTTCACTTAACTGAGTACAAACTCCAAATCTTTGCATGGAAAGTAGAATTGGATAACAAAAATGTTTACAAATAAGAGGAATCCTGTAACGAGAAGCTATTGCTTCAATTTTGCTGCTGAAGATCAACCCACTAATTTCGGAATCCTCACTACAACCGCAACTACCACAATTTCCTTCAAGTGATTTACAGTACAAATTCATCTCCCAAGGCTTTCTGTCAACTTTGATTCATTAAGTCGATGAACGTAAGTGTCCCCAACATAGTCCCAAATATGCTGTGTTCTTAAATCTAGAGAATAGCAATATTGTGTATCTTTCCAATGGCTGATTGCGTGCTTATATTTGCATCTACAAATCCAAAAAGGAAAAGCTGTAACGAGACAGCCTACCAAAACACTAAATATAGAGAGAGCGAAGATTGCAGCACATCATACACCTTCCACATCTTCCAAAACCACATATCAGACAGACCCAAAGATTTTCCTGCGTTCCACAAATAAAGCGGGCTGGCGCCTCATCTTGCTGCTGGCATAGTTGGCAAAACTGAGATAGAGCAGAACAAAAATATTCTTCAGAGTCAGTTCACAGATGGCCATGATGGATGCAAATTGCGCAATCCCAAGATCACCATAATCAGAAAAAAAAAAAAAAAAAAAAAAGAAAAAAAAAAAAAAAAAAAAAAAATACATAATTGAGTAAGAAGATTAATGCATCTGTTTTGGGATCTATCGTTCTTGAAGCGGAAGCGGAAAACCGATGTTTCATGCGCAAATCCTTCTCCTCTATTGCCCTCCGCATCACTGACTCAATGAGATGGCCCCCTCACCTTTTAGCGCTAGGTTAACACTTCTTATGTGGGATACAAGAATTAGGGTTAGAGGAGAGACTTGAACACTATTTATAGAGTTTTCAACCAGACCCTCTCATTACGGGCCAGGCTCAACTCGACCCACACTAGTCAGTCATATATTAGACTAATTAAGAAACCTTTCTATTTCACCTTAAACCAACCCCATTTTACAATAACCATAAAACGGTAAATTACAATATCAATTGATGTAGTCCACATTAGGAAAACTCTTACGTTCTCTCACTTGGACTATATTAATTGAAATTGTACTGTATGTGCGCACATTAGTCTAAAGATAATTTTTAATAGTCAATCATATCCCATAAAGTCTCAAACACCGGATCATGGCGGTAACTACATGTATACACACAGAGCATTTCATGGTCACAAGTGCTTTCAACTTTATTGATATAGATTTAATATGGTAGTGCAAATGGATAACATCTCTCATAGAAAGATCCCATTTGTCAATCACCATTCTTTTACCTTAAGCATCATAAAAACTTGTGCCACTAGAGAATGTCTTTCCAATGAACCCACATATGCCTTATCCTTATGATTAACCTTTCTTTATGTATAACAAAACATATGCACAAGGCTAATAACCGGATGCCGCTAACCTTTACTCAAGATTTAAGCAATACCTCGAGACTTTTAACAAACATAATAACAATCCATTCAAAAATATTTTATTGAATGCAAAAGTTGACATATATATATATATATATATATATATATATATATATATATATATCAAAGTGTTACTAAATTGTAACAAATACAGATGTAAACTTTATTCAAAGAAAAATAAAACACAGCTCCCACTAAATAACAGCATCCCAAGATGCTCCTATGCCCATGCTAATGACATGTCGCTCAAATACACACAGGCGTAGGCCTTTAGTTAGTAGATCTGCAACCATATCATCTGTAGGAATATGATCTACTGCAACGTCACCATTCTACACTAATTCCTTTATGGTTAAAAACTTGACCTCTATGTGTTTAGACCTCTTGAGACTTCTGTTGTTATTAATAAACAACACTGCAGAATTATTGTCACAATGTAGCTGTATGGGCCTATCCACAAAATAAAAAACTGATAACTCCTTAATGAGGTTCCAGAGTCAAATAGCTTGAGTATCAGTTGAAAAACATGCTACAAACTCCGCTTGCATGGTAGAAGAAGATATAAGATATGAGAACAATAAATTTCCTTCCACTGACCTCGTAGTATATAGAGAAAAATAAATTTCCTTCAGCTACCATGTTCACTTTGAAAGAATCTTAAAAAATACTAAAAAGAAATATTTATTTCTTCACTCATTATTAACTATCCACCCATTTTCAAAGTGAAAACTTTAGTTAATTTCAAGTCACTAAGGCTTCCATCATCTTTTTGCAATGCAGTCAATTGGTAAACCATCTTTCAAGTGTTCCTAAATGGAACGCTTCATGGACTGTAAACAAATTCTATTACTATTTTCCCAAGCAACAAATCATATGTCCACAACTTAAAATTTGAAGCAGTAAAAAACTTTAATAATAATGGAGTTATTAATTACAAAGAAAAAAATGTGACTGAAAAAGAAACAATGTATATAATTAGTATCATATGAGCACTATGTAACTTGATGTACATATACACATCCAGAGAGTTACATGCAAAATCATATAATCACATTTGGGCAGAATATATGACATGCAATTGTACACTCCCCACATGATAGCGATTATGAGAATATATCCTAACCTTCGTGAACTCATCACCTTTGAGCATATGAACCATTAGGATCAGTCACTCCTCCACCACACCATCATATATCCCTCCATGAACTAATACACAATCACTTCCTTTGGGAGTATGACAATGCATTAGATCAGGAGACATCTCAATCATTATATAAGGCCGATATTTCTCAAACCCAACCAAGTGTGCCACTTTGGCGGTCACAACTCAATTGAATTCTTGAAACTCTCTCATACTAGGGATATAAACTTTACTTCTCACATACACTATATACATGTGATTTTAACTTTAGTAATAGGGGCAGTAAATCACCAAAATCACATATCATACTAATTATACTGCTTTATTCATTGATAATATCGTTATTCATTAATAAAAATTAAAGTTTATATATATTATCAATGAATCACACTTTTATAATATTTATGTGATATCATACCTGTAACCTAACACATGTATTTCCAAAATCACAGAAAAATACAAGAAAAATCCAAAATCACGAAAAATACAAGAAAAGTACTCGAAAATATACTAAAAATACACGTATTTAGGGTTCCGTATGTATTTTCACATCTATAAAATCATCAAACATGTCAAATAAATACACCACAAGATAGAGAATAGTCATACGAACACAACGCCGCAAGCCACGCGCCAATTGGAAGCTCCACGCGCCCGCACGCGCCGCCTGAGTGCGCAGCGCGTGGAGCTCACATGCAGGCGTATTTTGACCGATCAAAACCGGTCCGATTGGTAGCAGTCCGACCGGCTAACCGGTCCGGTCCACCGTTGATCGGGTCGGGTTAGGTCAGGTCGAGTCAACGGTCAGTGAGTCATGTATCAGTCAACGGTCAATGGGTTAGGTCCCGTCGCTGACGTCACGATGATGTTAGCCTCTACACATGCATTGCACGCGTGAGCCGCGCCCTGCGCGTGGGGGTGCATGAAGGCTTGTGGGGCGTGTCTCCAATGCTCTAGCGGCGCGTGGCCGCACATGGGGGTGCGTGTAGCCTCCCCTGGCAATGTGCTGCTGACCAATCTGCTCGACTCGATGAGCCTAGTTCGAATTTGTAATTTTTTTTTTATTGAACAAAAAATCACAAAAATCATAAATTATGGCAAAATCTTATGCGTTCGAATTCTAGAGTTATGGTAGCTCTGATACCACATGATGGATGTAAATTGCGTAATCCCAAGATCTCCATAACCAAAACAAGAACATGCATAATTGAGTAGAAAGATTAACGCATCTGTTTTAGGATTTATCGTTTTTGAAGTAGAAGCGGAAAACCGATGTTCCACATGCAAATCATTCTCCTCTATTGCTCTCTATCACTGACTCAATGAGACGGCCCTCTCACCCTTTAGCGTTAGGTTAACGCTCCTTATGTGAGAATACAAGAATTAGGGTTAGATGAGAGACTTGAACACTATTTATAGAGTTTCCAATCAAATCCTCTCATTACGGGCCAAGCTCAACTCGGCCCACACTAGCCAGTCCCATAGTAGACTAATTAAGAAACATTCTATCTCACCTTAGACCAACCATGTTTTACAATAACCGTAAAACGGTAAATTATAATATCAATTAATGTAATTCACATTAGAAAAACTCTTACAGGCCATCCCTGATTATGTTGCAATATGAAACCACATATCTGATAATGTTTAATTCTCACAATCAGATCAAGTATGTGCCATACTTGAAATCTTTAGCAATGTAATTGAACCTTGCAATAAAATCAAAGGAAGACCCTTGGCACATCACCAGCATGGGAGAATATCATATTGACTTATTTTAAACGTAAAGATTGACAAATCAAGCAAAGGTTAGTAAGCACATGTCCATCGATGTATATCTTACGGGGCACTTTTTCTCTTGATATATACTCGAGTTCAAAGGTACTTCTTTGTCACAAATTCACATGGACAGTGCATTATCACTATCAGTAGAATATCGCTTGAAATGCGAAAAATGACCATGCACCATCTTATCGAACAACCATGAGAAGTTTGAAGTCAATGATCAGCATTTTGACATCATTATAATCACCTGTGTCAGCAATGAGTACTTAAGTTTAACACATGAACTCAATAATTTATGATTGGCCAGTGCTATTATGATCACCCTTAGACTCATAGAAAATTGGACACAAGGGTGACAGGACCATTAGATCAAATAAACATGATGAGACACCACAGATATTCTCGTGTCGGAGTATAAGAAACAACAAAAAAAAAAGTTCAAGAAGCCACACCATGGACCAATTCCAAATCATTAAAAAAAAAATGTCTTTACCATTTAAAAGTGTTGACAAAACCTTCATATATAATTTAAAATTAACAAAACTATCTATGTTTGTATCGATCTTGGTAATTGCAAGAAAAGCATTTGTGTTTTAGGTAATACCCATGTTGAAAGGATTATTCTTGTCTAATAATTCTTATTTAACAAAGAATGCAGAGTTTATATCTGCGTGAAATTAGCAAGTGAACTGCATTGATGTCAGCATCAAGGCAAAGGCTGGATATCAGCCGAGTCCTACAAAAGCTAAGTATAAGCATGAAATTGATTTACAAGATTATTCTTTTGAGACATTTTATCTCATTTTTAACAACTTGTAATTTGGTATGGATTGCCTCTTAAGGAAATATTGATTGTTTATCTCAAAGATTGTCTTAGCAGAAGATTCAATCTTGTAAGATATTTTGATTGATTGGCAATCATCTTTTGAAGGCAAGTTTCTTTCCACGGCAAAAGTGCTCCATTTTTTAGAACCAAGGTTTGATTGTACGGGCAACCAAAAGAAAAAATTCGTCTATCATAGTCTTCCCTAAAATATATTTCATTTTATTTTTCACTATGTAATCATCATTATTATTTTTCAACCAAAAAAAAAATCATCATTATTATATGCATCTTGTTTATTTCTCATGACGAAATGCATAACCAGTATACAATTGTCCTCATGAACTACATCGTCCACCACATTAACATGTCTTATATTGTTTTATTTTTCCTTGTTTTTTTTTTAAATACATTGAGGTAGTGTATTAATCATCTTAACAAATTTTATTCTGCTTAGGAAACAAACAGTAACCATTTGGTTAAGATAATATATTTATGACAGTGTAATTGGTCAAAGTTGTGACATTGTAGTATAGTTAGTTCATACTATCCAATCACTAATGACAATGACCTATAACAAGCATTGCTCCTTAATTTTCTTTTCTATATGTTATTACTAATTAAAAATGCAAGTCTAGTCAGGTGTGCTGGATCTCGAATTTCAAGAAAAGCTTCACATGCACTTGCTCAAAACTTTAGATCCATGGATTTCATTAATCACATGTTGTTGGAGATGTCCATCGCAAAGTTACAATTATTTAAGGTTTGTGCCGAGATGGTGTAGCAATAAAATGTATTCCCAAATATGAATCCAAGATTCCAACAACTTGGGAGGGGCAAACTACACGGCCTTAGGAGTTTTGGAAAGGAAAAAGAAGGTTGACCAAAATTATCTCCTTTAGATCATGAGATGGATCTAACGTAATGTAGCAACTCAATTAGTTATTGATTGTACAAACAAAAGTGCCATAATCGTCCAACTTGCCCAAGTAAGAACAAACAAATCTTCCCATATTTTTAATCAGTCGATTTTTAATTTTCTCGATAATCCAATATCCATGTAGTAGATTCTTTAGAATTGTTACTATATTAAATGTGCTAATATATGCTCGTAACTCCATTCAAACTGGGATATGGAGTCTCATCCGATTCCCATCTTTAGTAAATTTTCACGTCTAATTTTCAAAGGCCATTGAACAGCAGAAAAGAGGTGGCTCTACAAGGGTTTGTATTCTTATTTTATGACAAAATAGGTATCTTCTTCAAAATTATATGCCAATAAGCATATCATTATCATTAAATGCTGTCGTAATCTACTTTATTTATTTATTTATTAAAATTAGTTGGTGGAGGATACATACCTTCCGCATAATGCCACAGAAATAAGAACCCAAGGAGTGATGTTTTTGTGATTGACCCATGTATATTAACACCATAAGCATGGGAGAATTGCTATGCTAGTTAGTGTTGCAACTCACCCCTCGAAGAGGAATAGGTTTAGGGATATTGTCTAAAAGAAAAACCGACGGCCCATGATCGGGCACGGACTCTCTCAAATCCATGCCTTGCGCAAGATATTCAAATTGATGCTATAAATTTTTTTTGAAGAAGGAGTCGCTACTAGAGGTGGCAAAATGGGTCTTAGACCTATATATAACCCATTTAAATCATAAATAGGTCACTTATTTTTTAAAGAAACTAATTAAGTGGGTTTAAAATTGAAGGTTTAAAATAAATGAGTTGGACTTAGAACCAATTTTTAACTAACCCCCACAATCTCTCTCTTCCCTCTTTAAATTTGTAAAACTATTTTTTCATAAAAATCAAAATTATAATTATTCTTTTTATATTTCATTTTTTTTCCTTTCTTTCTTCTTCCTCCTTCCTTAGCTAGTGGCCAGCACGACGACCGGCCAAGCGAGGCTCAAGCTCACCGTCGACGAGCGAGCTTGAGTTGGTTAGATTCGACGAGGTGAAGGCCTCGCCAGATGTCGGTGAGCCTCAAGCTTGCTTGATGTTGGCAAAGTGTCACGCCTCGATCCTCGGGCACGCATACATCTAAATACTTGATCGATTTTATAATGCGATATCCCAGGACTACGTATCGCCAACCATTTCATTTATTAAGCACATGCGGAAGCAGCTATAAATCTCCAGACAATAAAACGATGGGATAGAAAAGCAAGACCATACTTTTCAAATTAAAATCCACAACCAAACCTTTATACATGGCATAACTCAAAGTCTATACACAAGACTATTTATAACTTTCTGGTCTCACACTATTCACATTTAGACAGGATTCACAAAAGAGAATGGGATCTCAGTCCTCATCCGGGTCATACTCAGGATTATCCTGATCCTCTTCTAACTCTTCTTCACTAAGCTCATTTCCTTCAAACTCTTCATCTTTTTTTTGCTCATCGTCCTCTTCTAGTTCCTTCTTCACAGGCTCATCTACGGGCCTGAAATGTTGTTCCACAACCGAGATGAAACTATGTCTTAGCAAGTTCTACCCCACTAAGACTCAATTAGGAAACCAATACGCTAACCGGGCTGCCTATACACGCACGAGTCAGAAGACTTACCTTGGCTTCAGATTCCACCTGCATATTAGCACAATTCAATAGGTACCCTAGCAATCACATCACATATCGATATCTTGATCAATCGACCTAGTCGATTACATGTCAATCGAACTATTCAAAGTCACTTCCACTCAATCAATCAATTCACGACAATGGATCAATCATTGATTAATCGACCTAGTCGATTACATGTCAGTCGGACCATTTCCAGGTCAAATCACTTCTCAATATAAAACCTCCCATTTGCACTCTCAATCACAAAGCTACAGTAATGCTCTCGGGCGTTGTTTTCGCTAAGGTGACATATGTACTGGACAGCACTCGTGCGTTCTTTAAGGCGTCGTTTTCACCAGTGATATTCTTAATCACCGAACCACGTATGTCCGTAATGAGGCATGCAGTAGACAACAGTCGTGGATTCTTTAAGGTGCCGTTTTCACCAGTGATTTCCTTATCACCGAACCACGTATGTCTATACTAATGCAGGTAATAGACAGCACTCATACGTTCTTTAAGGTGCCGTTTTCACCAGTGATTTCCTTATCACCGAACCACGTATGTCTATACCTCGTACTTGATCGATCTCAGCCAATATTATTCTTAGTTCAGCCTCACGATTTTCTCTACTTTATAACTCATCAAAGCATTATGAATGCTAAATAACCATACTCGGCTATCCACCAATCAATTATTCAATTTCACTCAATTTCAGTCAATTAAGGAATAATTCCTCAACTTGCACAATTAATTCGATTCAGCACAACGTAGAGCTCAAATAAATAAACAGACTGCACCACGACAATCAGCATGAAATTTCAGCCGTCAGCTATCCTTGCCTAATTTCCGAAAAAAAATAATTTATTTATTTATTTCGAAAATTAATAAATAAATACTAAAAATCCAATTTATGCTTGTAATACCTAATTGAAGCTCGATAAGGGTTGGGATAAATCTCGAGATGCAATCAATAAATAGTATAGGCAGTTCTCTAGCTAAGTACACTAATAACCTAACTAATATGCAATGCAATTAATTAATAATCACTAATCTATTCTAATCTAACCACCTAATTGCACTTAATTAAATCTAATCAGCCCTTAAGCATCATTAGTCTACTAAGCAAGGATTAGTGAGATTACTCACTTGATTAAAAGCGGGGACCGGGACACCGCGACAACGACGCGACGGCGGTCGAAATCGGACTTTCGACAACACCGGCGGGCTTGGACCGGGCCTTAAACTTGGGCCCAACAAATCTCAGCCCAACTGAGATTTGTTCTTGCACTGGATTGGGCTCACTCTTGGGCTTGGGCTTGGGCTTGGATGTGATTGGGCCTTCTTCGCGGGCTGGGCTTGGGCCGAACTTGCTGAATTGTGCCCAATGGAGTTGCTGGAGGGATGGGTTGAGGACACGGGCCCAACTGCTGGGCCAAAATTCGCTGGCTTCGTGGACTGGAAAAGAAGGCTGACTTCGGCTTCAAATTGGGCTGAACGAAGAAGATGGGCTGGCTTCGCTCGAATTGATGCTGGACGAGTGAGCAGCGAACACGGAGCTGCTGCAGGCGTGCGGTCGAACACGGAGCAGACGAGGAAGCAGCTGGTCTTCGAGCAGACCGAAATCCACGAGCGTTGAAGGCAGCGACAGAGAGGAAGCAGCTTCGTTTGACGTCACGCGGCCAGCTGGAGACAGAAGCCGCGAAGGTGGTTGAGCTTCGGTGGATGCTGATTTCGTGGGTGGAGGTGACGCCGAAGTGGAGGACGCGTGGAGAGTTAACTGCATAAGGCTTGCTGTCGGTGAGGAACTTCGAATGTGGGGCAGCTGGAGTCAAACTTCGATGGAGATGCTGACCAAGTTGGAGAGAAACCAAGCGGAAATTAACGAGGGAAGGGGCTTCGCTAGGGCTGTTGATGGCGTGCGGTCGTGGCCGAATGCGGAGAGGAGTCGACTCGGGGGTTTCTGCTGGCGATGGGTTGACCGATCATGGAGGCACGAATGTGTTGACGACAAGAACCCGCGGAGAGAGGCAGTCGTGGCCACGAAAGGAGGAAGGAGGGGATGTTGGTCTTCGGTGGCAGAGAGAACGAAAATTGAAGATGTTTGGAAATAAAATGAAAGTGGAGGCCTTCGATGGAGAGAGCTCGTGCGAGGAAGATGGGGACGGAGGAGGCGTGCACGGCAAGCTTGGAACAATGAAGCCTAAAGTCAACAAAGCCAACCCATTTAATTGAATGCATTGGCCCCAAAAGCCCACAAACCTATCTTCTTGGTCTCCCAATTATTTTTTTGCAAATTAATCCATAATTAGCTCAATTGGTGCCAAAATACAGCCTCAAAACCTTAGTTCCGATTTTCACTAGATTTTGAGCTTCAATTCCTTTACAAATTCCCCGAATTTAATGTCCAATTTCCTCGAAGAAAAAGCCCATACCATTTCTGCAGGTGCCCATCGTCAAATAGCTTAGCTTGAAAGTCAAAACTCCCTTAAATTCGGCTCATACGAACTTCCGTTAATTTTTCGCGACGTCCGAATCGATTTTCCATAAAAATCTCGGGATCTCTGAAAATTCTTCGGAGGATGAGTCGACGTTCCTAAAATAGCTCGTGACACCACAGAACTTTTAATTTCTAGAATTAGACTCGAATTCACAGTTAATTTCCATTCGACGCGTTTTTAGCATGGCCTAGGCTATCAGGTAACTTTCAGAAATTTTTAAGTGCAAATAACCCGTGGTCGATTTTCTTCGAGCCACTATGAACCCACTCGACTCATTGGCAACTCTCAATTGTTGTGAAAATCCCGATGATCCAAATACGGACACAGGGTACCAAAACAATAAGAAAATCAGTTTAATGTTGGTCGACGAGAATTTTCCAATTTAGTGATGTCACCAACGATTAGCCACACATCTCAGTCGAACCAGCCTATCTTTGATCTCGAATTGATTTATATATGTGCTGTAATGACCTCTAAAGATGGACACGGTCAATAATCCGATTCCCGGTCAAATTCTCAAGTCTATTTGCCTTAAAATTCTTAATGGCTTTACCCGATAGTCTAGTTATCTCGAGAGTGATCAGCTCTGAGAACAGTCCTATAGACACGTCAATGGAATGCCCGATTTGTTCAGTAGAAAATAGGATTGAAAATCTGGGATGTCACACAAAGCTTGAGCCTTGACAATCTGGCGAGGTGGAGGCCTTGCTGACGTCTGGCAAGGCTCGAGCCTTGTTGATCTGGTCTCGCCGATGTCAAGCGAGGCTCAAATCTCGAGCTCGCAGGTGTCGGGCGAGCTCGGCGAGTTGGAGGCTTGCCTATGGCTATTTGTCGGCTATCGCCGTGGCCGACAGCCGGCTAAAGAAGAAGAAAAAGAAAAAAGAAAATTATATTCTTAAAAAATAAAAATTCAATTCAATTTTTAAATAATTATAAAAACTATCCATTAAATCTGTATTGCATAAAGTATTTTAGCAATACCATTTTTAAAAAAAAATTATAAGAAATAAGTTTTATTGGGTTTAGCTAAATGGATCGGGTATAGGTCGAGTATAAGTCGAGTCGGATATGAGTAAAAAAATTTGCACTGCGATAAATGGATCATAAATGGGTTAAATTGGTGGATTTGGATTAGATCATTTATAACTCGACCCAAACCCGACCCGACCTACCTATTTAACGGGTCTAGTTGCCACTAGCCTTTTAGAGTGCGCTAGAAACCAAATGAGGCATAGGAGGATACCTCACTTCCTACGCAACTAAATAATCTAGGGTTGGAAACTTGATTACACTAATTAATTAGTTAGTGCCCTTTCAGTACATAATCTTGTTCATTTAAAAAAAAAGATGATTTTTGTCAGACCGTTTGGATTAATTTTCGATCTATCTACTAATACATGAAATGGTCATGTACAGTCAACAACAAAAGAAAGCATTAAATACATTTCATGGGATAACAAAGACTTAACACTTACGAAGAGATAAATACTAATCCTAACTAGACTAAAGGGAAGCCAAAATAAACGTATGAATATTACTCAGTCAAGGGCATATGTCTCTAAGGACAATTGTAACCCTAAGGTAGAACCCTAAGGATTTGGTCAACCTTGACATAATTCTAAATTGAAAAAATTCTACTTTTCAAGAGAAAATAATCCAAAAGATTAATTTAAACTTTTAAAGGATTTTTAATTTTTTTATAAAAATATTAGAAAAAAATTCAGATTTTTCGAAAAAAATTGAATTTTCAAATTTTCCAAAAATTCTGATTTTATAATCTTTTTGGATTTTTCTAATTTTTTTATTTTTGAATTTTGTCTTTTTTATTATTTTCTAATTATTACTAAAAAATTTAAACATTTTCCAAATTTTGGAATTTTCTGAAATTTTTTGAAATTTTCTCATTTTTAATATTTTTAAATTTTTTAAAAGAATTTCGAATTTTTTAAATATTTTCCGAAATTTTTTGAATCTTCGCAATTTTTTTGAATATTTTTTTAATGTTCTCTGAAAGTTTTTTAAATTTTCGGAAAGTTTTTTGAATTTTCTTTTTATTTTGAATTTTTTTGAATTTTTGAAATTTTTTTAAATATATTTAATATTAAAATATTATATTCAGAAAACGGGTTCAGACCCATAAACCCGATCTGGCCCGTTGACCCAATCCGACAACCCGGACCCGACCTAATTAAAAACTAGGGAAAATGTCACAAATGGTCCCTATACTATTACTTAATGTGCAATTTGGTCCATGAACTTTTGATCGGCTCAATTTGATCCTTGAATTATTGATAAATATCCGATTTGGTCCTTGAACTTTCAATCCGCTCAATTTGGTCCCTGAACTATTTGATAAATGTCGGATTTGATCCCTGAACTTTTGATCGGCTCAATTTGGTCCCTAAATTATTGATAAATATTCGATTTAGTCCTTAGATACTGTGTTTCCTTTTTTATTTTTTATTTTTATGTTTTAAATAATTTTTAATTTTTAATTTAAAAAAAAATTTACTTATTCTCAGTCGGCGGAGGGAAACCGGCTCCGGCGAGGGTTGCCCTCGCCGGACGCAGGCGAGGGCGGCCCTCGCCGGGACGCAGCGAGGGCGGCCCTCGCCGTCGTCGAGCGAGGGGCTCCCTCGCGGATCTAGCGAGGAGCCCCTCCCGGCGTCGGGCGAGGGAGCCCCTCGCCGGTGTTGGGTGAGGGGCTCCCTCGCGGATCCGGCGAGCGAGCCCCTCGCCCGACGCCAGGCTGCGAGGGAGCCAGCAAGGGAGCCCCTCGCCCGACGCCGGCGAGCCTCGCTCGACGCCGACGAGGGGCTCGCTCGCTAGATCTGCGAGGGAGCCCCTCGCTTGACACCGGCGAGGGCGACCCTCGTCGGAGCCAGCTTCCCTCCCCCGGCTCTGGCGGAGGGAAGAGAGAAGAAGCAAAAAAAATTAAAAAATTTTAAAAATTAAAAATTAAAAAATTAAAAAAGGAAAAATAGTAACTAATGACTAAATCAAACATTTATTAATAGTTCAGGGATCAAATTGAGCCGATCGAAAGTTCAAGGACCAAATCAAACATTTATCAAATAGTTCAGGGATCAAATTGAGCCGATTGAACCACCGCCTGCAGTGGCCCAGTTGGATAAGGCTCCCATGACCCTTTGCGTAGAGGAGAGGAGTTCAAATCCCGTTGGCCGCACGGGATCTTAAGCGTGACGTCGGGGTGGTGGGTCCTCACGATGTCTGGTTCGGCAAACCCGAAACCAGGTGCGGAAACGGGGCATGGTGAGGGCCGTCGGTGGAATTCCTATCCGGCTCGAGGGCGGCGAATCAGGGGCGAACTCTATAGATCGGACCAGGTCCGGTCGCCTCACGTTCCTCCGAGCCGGCATCCTCGGGGACTTGACGTGCCCGAGCCGAGAGAAGACAAACAAGACTCAAGCTTACGGCCTGCCTCGGATGTAGCTCGGGGAAAACAGGGACAGTAGACCTGACGGTGCGTCTGGGAGCTGTCGAGAGAGCTTTGGGCGTGGCCGGACGGCTAGAGGACTCCTTTCTCTCGGTCTCTCCCTCCTTCTCGGTCTCTCTCCCCCTCTCGGGGCCAAAACCTGCAGGAAAGCTAGAACTCTCTCTCCCTTCCACTCTCGACGAAGACCCCCTTCTCCCTTTTGAGGGCCACTGGCCAGCGCGCATGGCCTATGCCATCACCAGCTCGCTGGCCGGCCTGGCCCGGACCCGCGGATCACGCTGTCGCCCGTCCTCGCGATCCTCTGCCTCCCTCTCTGTTTTGTCTGTTTCTTTCCTGCAAAAGCAAAACCAGCGTGAGACGTGAGGGAGGAGAAAATAGAGGGAGGGAAAAGACCCACGCGCGGGCTGGGCCGAAATGAGAGGAGCTAGGCCAGTCCGCGCGAAAAGAAGAAAAGAAGGAAGAGGAGGAGGAGGGGGGCCGGGTCGGCCCTATTCGATTTTCTTTCCCCTTTTTTTTCTCTTTTTTTATGATCATAAATTTCAATAATGATAATATTTGTTTTTATTCTCTTTTTTTCTTTTCTTTTCTTTTCTCTTTGATGACAAAATTTTTGGAAAAATTTAAAAACCATTAGTGATGCAAATATTCATAATGCTAATACGCAATGCGATTTAGTGAATTTTTTTTTTGCTTGGATCTGAAAATTAACCCCTAATTTTCTACACGATTAAGTCCTAAATAAAATGATAAAATTTAAGGATCAATAGTTAGTTTTCTTTTCTATTTCTCTTATTAGTAGAAAAAAGCAAAGTCAAGTAAAAAAGCATAGGATTGTTCCACACACCTCTTGCAAAATGCAATAGAAATTATGCGCGCAATAATTGCCCTTCGGTTTTCTTTTCTATTTCTCTTATTGATAGAAAAGGCAAGGCAAGTCAAGTTAAGGTCTTCTCTTTGAATGAATAAAATGTTTAGATTATAAAAATAATTAAGAATGAAAATATTTTTAATTAATTATTTATTTTAAGTAATATAAATAATAATTTTAAGAAAATATTTTAAATGATATAATAAAAACATTTTTTATTAAATAATTATTTCAAGTTATACAAGTAGATCATTGAAATGATAAATCTTATATTTATTTGTATCACTTGAAATAATTAATTAATAAAAAAATATTTTCATTGTTAATGACAATTTATATTTAAAAATTTTCATGGATAATGAAAATTTTCTTTGTTTATTAATTATAATAAATGATATGAATGATTATTTTTAAAAGAAAATTTTCCCTTTTGCTTTCATCAATCTTTCTTTTATCTAAATAAATTACCAACTCATTCATATACATTTCCAAATGATGAGGAAACCCTACCAGTTTCCATTATTCATTCAAATAATGGAAGTTTGGTTCATTTCCTCTAGATATTTTGCCTCCCAAGCTAGTAAAAATCTAGGACTGCACTAATTCAATCCTTTCTTGCTACCCTTCATTTGGACTATTTTCTCAATTCCAATAAAATGCAATTGGATCTAGTATGAGTTGTCGATCAGAACATATATGGATAGAACTTATAGTGGGGTCTCGAAAAATAAGTAATTTCTGATCCTCCAAAGAGTCTGAACCAATATTTATCATTTGTCTAGACAACTTAAATGACTGATGAACTTTTCTCCTTAGAGATTACATCTAGTATTCCAATTTTTTTTCCTTGTGGAGGGATTGACTCATCAACCATGCCCACCAATTATTAGAAGCATCATTAGGAAAAAAATAAATGCGCTCTACTATGCGAAAAAAGTTGCATTCCATATTCTTCCCTAAAATATATTTCGTTTTATCTTTTACAATGTAATTATTATTATATGCATCATCTTGTATATTTTTTTCATAATGAAACACGTAATCGGTAAAATGTCATCCTCATAAACTACAATGTCCATCATATCATAATGTCTTATTATGTTTTTCTTTTTCATTTTTAAATCGAGGTAGTGTATTAAACATCATTTGGTTATGAAAAATATATTTTAATAGTGTGATTGGTCAAGGTTATGATATTGTAGTATAGTTAGTTCATACTATCCAATCTCTAATGATAGAGACCCGAAACGAGTATTGCTCGTTAACTTTCTTTTCTATATTTTGTTATTGATAGAAAATGCAAGTCCAATCAAGTGAGTTGGATCTTGAACTTCCATCAAAGCATCACTTGCACTTGCTCGAAGCTTCAGATCTATGGATTTCATTGTTCGTATGTTGTCGTAGGATGTCAATCGCAAAGTTCAGATTAATTAAGGTTTGTAAAGAGATGATTCAACATTAACATGTATTCCCAAATATGAACTCGAGATTCCACCAACCCGGGTGGAGCTAACTACGAGGCCTTGTGAGTTAGTGAAAAGGAAAAATAACTGTTGATAGAATCATCTTGTTTACATTATGAGATGGATTTATGATAATATAGTAGCTCAATTATTTATTGATTGCGCAAACAAGATCGTCATAATTATCCAATTTGCCCAAGCAAGGACAAACAAATTTTCCCATATTTACTATCAATTCATTTTTTTATTGTCTCAATAATCAATATCCTTAAATTGCAAATTCTTCACAAGTTTTACTAGATTAAACGTGCTAATATGCTCATAGCTCCATTTGAACCGGGACATAGAGTTTCAGCTGATTCTTGCCTTTAGTAAAACTTCCATGTCTAATCTTCAATGGGTTAAACATCAATAACAAGGTAGCTCTATGCATGAATTTTATGGTTGTACTATGACTTTATGATAAAATAGGTCTTCTCTTCAAAATTATATGCCAATGTGCATATCATCATCATTAAACGCTGTCGTGATCTACTTTTTTGTTTTTATTTTATTAAAATTAGTTGGTGGAGAATACGCACCTTCCGCATAATGCCGTGGAAAAGATAATGCACTGAGTGATGTTTTTGTGATTGACTCGTGTATATTAGCACCGGGAGCGTGGGAGCATTGCTACACTGGTTAGTTTTCTTTTCTATTTCTCTAATTAATTAGAAAAAAGCAAAGTCAAGTGAGGAAGCGCCAGTATTGGATGGTTCCACGCACCTTCTGCAAACTGCTGTGGAAATTACGCATGCATTTATTGCCATGTGGAAATTAGATGGTGGAGAATTGGTCGTTGGTTTTCATTTCTATTTCCTTTATTAGTAGAAAAAGCAAGTCAAGTCAAAAAGCATAGGTGCCCGGAACCATCTGCAAAATGCAGTGAAATTACGCGGGCAATGATTGCCCTTTGGGTTTCTTTTCTATTTATCTTATCGATAGAGAAAGCAAGACAAGTCAAAAGTAAAATGCTGACGATGAGTGGAGACCATAGCAGTGGGCGAACATTCATCTTTCCTCTAGAAAGCGTATGCAGGGATTTGTCCATCCAGCACACCCACTAATTACTAAAATCATTGTCAGGAAAAAAGAAATACACTTTACTATGTGAAAAAAAAAAATACATTTCATACTCCTTCCCAAAAATTTAATTTGTTTATTAAGTGCTATTTAACCTTTATTGCATGATATACTTTTGTATTCCTTACATAAAGATTCACGTAATTAGTAAACTGTCGACCTTGGGAACTACAATGTCTACTGTATTACCATGTCTCCTTTTTCTTTTCCATTTGTACTTTGAGGTAGTATATTAAACATTTTAACAAAAGCATATTCTAATCAGGAGTCAAGTCAAACGTTATGAATCTCAACTTTCAATCAAAGCTTCGCACATGCACTTGGTAGAAGTTTCAAATTCTATGAATTTCATTGTTCACATGTTATGGCTAGATACCAATAAAAAAGTTTAGATTATTTAAGGTTCGTATAGAAATGGATCTAACATTAAGGCAATAACTAATTAGTTGTTAATTATGCAATTATCATAATCGTCCAACTTGCCCAAGAAAGTATAAACAAACCTGCCCATATATACTATCAAATTGATTTTTAATTATCTCGATAATCTATATAGGATCTCACCGATTACAATGTATGCATTGAATCTTCAATTGACCTTAAACAACATATAATGAGGTGACTCTACACGCATGAATTTGGTGGTCGTCTTCTGATTTTCGAGATAAAGGATGGCTTCTCTTCATAACCGTATGTCAATATGCATGTCATGATCGTTAGGCACTAATATACGTGAGTAAGGGATCTTCGTGATTTTAAGTCGGATCGGCCAGTGATCCTGCACATCCATGCTATAGAGAGAGAGAGAGACGGGAGGGAGGGAGGGAGGGATGGGGAGAGAGTAGGCATTATCGCAATCCGCACTGTCAGAATTGATTGTTGGTTTTCGGTTCTATTTTTTTATTCATATAAAAAAAGAAGAAGCATAATGCTAGTGTGCAATAATTATCCTTTCCGTATAGCATGGGTCTTGGACTGTTGGATGGCAACTCAGCATTATGTACTTTTTTGGAGGAATCTCTTGTGAGAGAGAAAAAAAAAGTAGATTTTAGATTGAAAATAATGAACTTTCCTGATTCGAACTTAACAAAGGGTCCTACCGACATTTATGTTAGAATATGTTTTTGTGATTAACTCTTGTCCATTAGCACCGGAAGCATGGAAGTCCTGCTGGTTGGTTTTCTTTTCCTTTTCTATTATTAATAGAAAAAAGGCAAGTCAAGTCAAGAAGCACTTGCATGGGATGGTTCCGCGCACCTTCCACAAAATGCTGCAAAAATTATGCTTGTAATGATTGCCCTTTGGTTTTCTTCTCTATTTCTTTATTAATAAAAAAGGCAATTCAAGTCAAGTCGAGGTAAGGTTGTGCTCACTTTAAATCAGAACACCTTTCACACAGTTCTACGTTGCTTGGTGTTGCTCAAGCACGTACAATAAAGAGCGTTGCGTATTCAACGTCGGAGGCTGAGAATTGGCGAAGATCAAAGTGGTGGGCGAACATATATATTTCCTCTGGAAAACATAAATGATGAATTTTTTTTTTTCTGGTCCCGATTACATTGGTATAACTGTAATTAAAACATAATTGTATTGTATTGTGAAGTGTTTCAATCTTTGTATGTGATAAAAGATTTTGCCAATTGTAACACTTTAAACTAGGGTGATTTTAAAGGTAATCTAACCGTAAAGTAGTTGCTAAAACACAATATAAAAGTTGCGATACACATTTTCATAGAGTAGTAGGTAATTATGGACTTTGCAAAAATAGTCACTAATAATCATAATATATCTTGGTATGACCATTATTTCTTTCTAATAATGGAAGGTTGGTTGGTTCATTCACTCTAAATATTTTGCCTTCCAAACCCGTAAAAGTCTAGCACCTCACTCATTTCATCCTTTGTTGCTACACTTCTTGATTCTTGAGAAGCTTTGAGCGTGCATATATCTTTTCTCTTGACAACATAAACGATTTATAAAGTTTCTTTTGCCCCGATTACATCCTAGGTTCAATTATTTTTTTTCAAGGAGAGTTTTATCCACTGATCACATGCACTGATTCGTAAAAGCACAATTAGCAGGAAAAAATGAACTTTATAACGTAAAGAAATTGCATTTCACATTCTTCCCTAAACTTTATTTTGCTTTCTCTTTGCTATTTGATTTTTATTATATGCATAACCGGTAAATTGTCATACTTATGAAGTACAATATCCACTAATTTATCCTTTTTTTTTCCATTTTTAATTTGAGGTGGTACATTAAAGATGCTAACAACATAGATTCTACATAGGAAAAAAAAAGATTAAAACAATAGGTTATGATGCAATATTATATAGCATAATAATTGGTCTAGGTCATGATTTTGTAGTATAGTCGGTTCATAATATCCAATCACTAATGATAAACAACTATAACGAGTATGAGTTGTTCTTCTCCATTTTTTTTTTCATTAATATGAGGAGGATTTATATTTGTGGGATCATGAATATTAAGAGAGAGAACAACTCTTACATTCCAATAAAGCAAAATGGCTAAAAAGTTGTACAATACCTTAAGATTGCTTCATTTGCAGCACCGACCTTCTTTATTAAAGATATATACACATACTAAAGGCTAAGTTATTAAGTGTAATACTCAAATATAACCTTATTTAAGTGATTCAGATCAAAAAAAAAAAAAAAGTGATCATGATAACAATGACAGTGACAAATACCCTATCCAATAAATAAATGACCGATAAAAAATGACAAAACCCGACAAGCGCTTGAGTAATAATATCAATCCAAGAAGCCATCGCCAGAAGAGACGAAGGAAAAAGAAAGCCCCATGTGATGTGTGCTCCACTATAACTCGACTTTCAACTTGACTCAACTTTTTTTTTTTTTTCAATTCTGAACTTAATTCATCCGTGAAAAATAAGCTGCGAGTACGTGCCCTTTAGATAAAACTGAAAAATAATTACTGAAAATTTTGAGTACTGAAATCAAATATGGACCATTTTAAGTACTTCAAATGAAATAAATTGTTGTTTGATAATGTCTGCAGCATTACGCGGAAGGTGTGGGGAACCTATGCATGTGCCATATTTGGTGCTTACAAAATATGGTTCGACTTGAAATTACTGGTGCAATCATTTATTTTAAGCCATTATTAGAGTATGGCGTTGAAGATCTTAACAATTTAAATTCACAGATCTACAAATTCTCCACTAATACAAAGTACCGAGCAAGACACAAGTCGCCAAATATGAAATAGTTTATGCTTACAAATGTAAGGAATCAAAGACACATCGTGTATCTAGTCTTCGTATACTAATTTTTACTTTTAATTCCCTAGCAACTATCACAGTCAAACTGTTATTGACAAAAATCACTTGAAATATTCAAAATATATAAATACAATCAAATAGATAATTATTCAATTCTTTTTGTAATTTAAACTTAAGTATATATATAAATAATTTTTTAGATGTTAAACATCTATTATATTTTTAAGTGCAACCTATATTTTTATCAAAGGGTTGCATACCAAAATTTTCTTTTATTTAGAAAGAGGTAATGCACCTCATTAGTCATTAGAGAAAAAGGCCAAAATGGAGCCACACCAGTGAGCGCCATCTTAGGGCGCGTTTGGTAACGATTCTGTTCCCGGGAACTGATTCTGACCATAAATGATTATTTCTGATTCTGTTCCCGGGAACTGATTCTGAGTAAAAAAACGCGTTTGGTAACAAATAAAATTTCTGATTCTGAAATAGAAAAAGAATAGAAACGCGTTTGGTAACTATATAAAATTTCTATTCTAATTCTTTTTTAATTACCTTTTTAGATTAAAATAAATTTGATATTGAATTTTCATAAACCATTCACTGATTAATTATATTTTTATACTAAGTAATAAAAATATTAACTAATCAATTTTTATTATATAATAAATAAAAAACCATAGTATAAACTATACTAATATCCCTACAATATGTAATAAATAAAAATACTAAATTATAACATAAAATTAAATATGTATTATATATACAACAAATATATATTTCATACTAGGAAGAAATAAAAATAAAATATAGAAATAATTTTTTTTTTTTGATTCGGCACTTTTGATTCTCTTTTTTGATTCTCGGACGGAGAATCATATTTTTTCTGATTCTGAATTCTTGTCCAAAACTGATTATGGGAGTAAATTTGTTCCCAGAATCAGTTTTGGACAAAAAATTTACCAAACACGATTCTCTTCCCAAACTCGATTTCGGGAACAAAAAATCGAATCAAAAGACTATTTGGATGGTTGCCAAACAGGACCTTAGTTAGCGCTGTCGAGGAGCGTTGCGTATTTCCCGTCTCTCCTTTTTCAAAAGCCAAAAGAAATTGCTCCGGAAGTCCCAACCCGGGAACTCGCTCGGACCGCGCGCAACGTGAGCACTAGGGGGCAATTCCGTACATTCCAAGTGGCCGAGGCGGGGCCCACTCGTCGGCTTCGGTTTCAGAGCAGCTGACCCTCGCAGCGGTCAAGCAAAGTGGAGAGGAGGAGCGACGTGGGTCCGCTTGAAGAGACAACTAAGGCAGAATCCACGGCGCAAATTTCTACTCTGTTTTCGAGGATAAAAGAGTCTGGGACAGTTGGACGCCAATAACTCAGCATTGTTTAAGCACGCACGGTGGAGGGTGTTGAGTACGGTTAATCCGACGTCGAACGCTGAGAACAGGCGAAGATCGCGGCAGTGGGTGGATTGTGTTGTTTAAGCACTTCTCAGGTATTCGATTGCTCCATTTTCTTTGGATGAGTTTCGGTTTCGGTTCCTGTAGACATTTCTGCATTCCAAGATCTGGACTGTGAAATCTCGCCCTTTTTTTTTTCAAGGCTCCGCTCGATCGATCTCCTATTTGGTCAATCCCACTTTATTATGATGCAATAATTGGTTATGATGCAATATTATAAAGCAAAAAAATGGTCTAGGTCATGATTTTGTAATATAGTTGGTTCATAATATCCGGTCACTAATGATAAACAACTATAACGAGTATGAGTTTTTTTTTTTTTTTTGGAGGAACCGGCTTGCAACCGACAGCCGCGCCGTAAACCCCCAAGTGACACTTAAGCAGGAGGACCCATCACCCCTGAGTCACACTTAATACACCTAGCGCCTCCCCTGGGTTTTGAATCCTTCACCTATTCATTGAGGATTAGTAGAGTCTTATCCAGTGGAGCCACCGCGGCCGGTGGTAACGAGTATGAGTTCTTCTTTTTCATTTTTTTCATTAATATGAGGAGGATTTATATTTATTGGATCATGAATATTAAGAGAGAGAACAACTCTTACATTCCAACAAAGCAAAATGGCTAAAAAGTTGCAAAATACCTTAAGATTGGTTCATTTGCATTACCTTCTTTATTAAAGATATATACACATACTAATGGCTAAGATATTCAGTGTAATACTCAAATATAACCTTGTTTAAGTGATTATAATAACAACGACAGTGACAAATACCCCATCCAATAAATAGATGACCAATAGAAAACGACAAAACCCAACCAGCGCTCGAGTAATAATATCAGTCCGTGAAGCCATCGCCAGAAGAGACGAGGGAAAAGGAAAGCCCCATGTCTTGTGTGCCACACTATCATTAAAAGAATACTTTCCACCTCCCAATTTTATAATCAAGTCGTGTTGGTACGTGCATAGGTTCCTCGCACCTTCTGTGTAATGCCACGGACATTACCAAACAGCAATTTCTTTCATTAAGTACTTAAAATGGTCCATATTTGAAATTCAGCTCTAAAAATTTTCAGTAATTATTTTTCAGTTTTATCTAACCGGGCATGTACTTGCAGCTTATTTTTCACGGATGAATTAAGTTCAAAATTGGCAAAGAAAAAAAAGTTGAGTCAAGTTAAAAGTTGAGTTATAGTACATAAGGTTCGACTTGAAATTACTTGTGCAATCATTTATTTTAAGCCATTATTAGAGTACGTTGTCGAATATATTTCATATCTTAACAATTTAAATTCACAGATCAACAAATTTTCCACTAATGCAAAGTATCGGGTAAGACACAAGTCTCCAAATATGAGATAATTTATGCTTACAAATGTAAGGAACCAAACACACATTGTGTATCTCATCTTCGTATACTAATTTTTACTTTCTATTCCCTAGCAACTGTCACAATCAAACTTTTGTTGATAGAAAGCACTTGAAAGATTCCAAATATGTAGATACCGTCACATAGATAATTATACAATTCTTTTAGTAAATTAACTTAAAGAATATACTTATTTTTAAATTTTTTAAATGTTAAGCATCTATTATATTTTTAAGTGCAACCTAAGTTTTTATCAAAGGGTTGCATACCAAAATTTTCTTTTATTTAGAAAGAGGTAATGCACCTCATTAGTCATGAGAGAAAAAGGCCAAAATAGAGCCACCTTAGTTAGCACTACCTCTGTTAGCGTTGTCGAGGTGCGTTGCGTATTTCCAAGGTAGCACCGACACGCGACACGGATACGCAACACGACACGACACGACACATCAACACGTCATTTCTTAAAAATAAAGAATTCCGATACGTTTCGACACGTTATATATTAAATAAATATTTTATTTTTAATTAATTTAATTCAAATTTAAAGAACTTACAATAAATTTACACTAATAATATTAACATCTAGTGCTTTTATTTTTCAAAATAACTTTTTAATCCATTGATTTATTTATTTTTTAGCATTACCATGTATTAATAAAATTATTCAACGTTGGTTATCAAAAAAAATAAAATTATTTAACGTTTACTATTTTTTTTAGGGCTAAATGGGTCCACCCATTTATTTCAGCCACCCTTTTCTTCCCCCACCCCACCCACCGCCTGCGCCTCAGTCACTTCCCAAATCACGTTGCACGAGGTAACGCTGCACGAGGCTTTCTTTCTTCCCAAAGCTAGAAGCCGTCGACGCGTCTCTCTCCTTGGTAACACTTCCCAAAGCCAGAAGTCGTCGACGCGTCTCTCTCCTTGCTCTTCTTCCTAAAACAAAAACCCTAGCAATTCTTTCTCCTCTCCCTTGCTCGGTCTCCCCCTCTCTCGCTGCTGCCTCGCCTCCGTTCCCCCCTTTGCCGTCGTAGCCTCGTGTCCAGCCCTCCATCGCGGTGTTGCGGTTTGCCATCTAGGCGTTGCAGTTGGCGGTCGCAGCCCTCCCTCGCCGTCGCTCGCAGCGTCGCCTCGGCTCCCTCACCCTTGCATTTGCCCTCCATCACCTTCTTCCCTTCCCACCTCAGATCCACCCACAAACCTCCGGACACGCTCACACACGTGTGTCGAAAAGAGTTGACCACCTATCAAAAACTCTGACGCGTGTTGACTGCGTGTCCGAGCGTGTCTGATACGACATAGAGCCCTCCGAACGTGTCCGTGCTTCCTTTGTGTATTTCTCATCTTCTTTTTCAAAAGCCAAAAGAAATTGCTCCGAAAGTCCAAACCGGGAACTCGCTCGGACCGCGCGCCACCTAAGCTCGAGGGGGCAATTCGGTACATTCCCAGTGGCCGAAGACATCCTCGAGATGCGAGGCGGGGGCCACTCGTGGGCTTCGGTTTCAGAGCAGCTGAGCGTCGCAGCGGTCAAGCAAA
The DNA here is from genome assembly GCA_004368105.4 of Eucalyptus melliodora. Lineage (NCBI taxonomy): Eukaryota > Viridiplantae > Streptophyta > Magnoliopsida > Myrtales > Myrtaceae > Eucalyptus > Eucalyptus melliodora. The sequence continues at coordinate 47,059,109 of CM023412.3, read as the reverse complement.
GTGGAGAGCAGGAGCGACATGGTTCCGCTTGAAGCGACAACTTAGGCAGAATCCACGAGGCAAATTTCTACTTTGTTTTCGAGGATAAAAGGGTCTGGGACAGTTGGACGCCAGTAACTCAGCATTGTCTAAGCACGCACGGCAGAGGGAGTTGAGTACAGCTAATCTGACGTCGAAGGCTGACAACAGGCGAAGATCGCAGCAGTCGGTGGATTATGTTGTTTGAGCACTTCTCAGGTATTCGATTGCTCAATTTTCTTTAGATGAGTTTCGGTTTGAGTTCTTGGAGACATTTCTGCATTCCAAGATCTGGAATGTGAAATCTAGCCCTTTTTTTTCAAGGCTCTGCTTGATCAATCTCCTATTTGGTCAGTCACACTTTATTTTTGTTTGAATGTTGCCACGAATCGAGCTTTGACAGACCTTTCAGCAATTCCCAGATGTGGGATTCCATATTTCTCTTCAGTGTTTCCTGGTTTCCTTTGGAGCTCTGCTGCATCAATCTCTTTCACTGTCTTTGTAGGCGACTACGGAGGCGGAGCCTAAAAGATTCAATATGTGGGACGTCTTCCTCAACCTCTTTTACTGCCTTTGTAGGCTATGCTCCTCCAATTCTCTCGACATGGAAAGAAATGAACCACTCATTTAGAAGATCCGAATCCCGGGGCTTTTTCCTCATTGTCCTCTCCACTTGTAGGTGATTATGAAGGTGGAAACAAAAAGATGGAAGGAAATGATTACGAAGTGTTCTTGAGCTTTAGAGGAAAAGATACTCGCAAAGGCTTTACCGATCATCTTTATACTAGTCTTGTTGACGCAGGAATTCATGTATTTAGAGACAATGATGAGCTCCGTTTTGGTGAAGAGATTGGTCCGGAACTTTTCTACAGTATTACGCAGTCTAAAATCTCAATCGCGATTATCTCGGAGAACTATGCTTCTAGCAAATGGTGCCTTCGCGAGTTGACTCAGATGTTGAAGTGCAAGAGAAGCAAAGGGCAAATAGTGTTGCCCATATTTTACAAAGTTGAACCATCGCAGGTGCGGCATCCTACAAGGAGATTCAGAGATTCTATCAATGCAAATAGAAAGAATTTGGGCGACATGGTTGTGAAGGAATGGGAAGAAGCACTGGAAGAAGTCAGCTATCTGAAAGGATGGGAATCAGAGAAATTTGACAATGGGTACATAATTCTCCACCAAAACATTGTTTAGTTTTTCATAACTAGATCTTGAAAAAGAATATCAATATTGACATCATTTATTGAAACTTATATTGTTATCTTATAGGCATGAAGCCAAGTTGGTTAAATCGGTTGTTAGAAGAGTTACGATGGAGTTAAGAAGAACTTTTCAATTCATTGTTCCTGAACAGTTCGTTGGAATTGATGAGCGGGTGGAAGAGATCATGAGCTTGATAGATCCCAAATTTAATGATACAAGGATTATTGGAATTTATGGAATGGGCGGTATCGGTAAGACAACTCTTGCAAGGGTCCTATACGACAATCTCTCTATTCAATTTGAACATCATAGCTTCATGGAAAATGTACGAGAAACATCTATGCACAAGAGTATTGAATACCTACAAAAGCAGCTCATTTATGATATATTGAGAAGTCCATATGATGTGTCTAATGTGCATGAGGGAATTAGTGTCATCAAATCTCGATTTATATGTAAGAAAGTACTCATTATTCTTGATGATATAGATGATAATACTCAATTGAATGCTCTGGCCGGAGACAGTAGTTGGTTTAAAGCTGGAAGTATAGTCATCATAACAACTAGAAACAAGAGGATTCTTGACGAGGCTAGGGCAGACCACATGTACCCACTCAATGAGTTGCCTTTGGATAAATCATTGATTTTATTTAATAGACATGCCTTTAGAAAGAATTCTCCTCAAAGAGATTATGAAGTTATCTCTCGTGATGTTGTATGTACTACTGGAGGGCTTCCTTTAGCTCTTAAAATTATAGGTTCATTCTTATGTGGAAAGACAGAAAAAGTATGGAAAGATACATTAAAGAAGTTGAAGAAAGTACCTGACAAGAAAGTGCAAGAGACATTGAGGATAAGTTACAATGCATTGGAATATGAAGAGCAACAGATTTTTCTGGATATCGCATGTTTTTTTATTGAATCATCTAAAAAAAGTCCGACTTATATGTGGGATGATTGCGGTTTTTTTCCGGAGAAGGTGATTGAAGTATTGAGTCTCATGTCCCTAATTAAAATTGACAAAGACGGCAATCTGATGATGCATGATCAACTGAGAGATTTTGGAAGGGAAATTGTTCGTCTAGAAAATCCAAAGGAACCTCAAAATCGTAGCAGATTATGGAATAGTGAGGAAGCTGCAGATGTGATTGACAATAACAAGGTAAGAGTTTTATCTACTTGTCTCGGTCAGTGAATGAGAGTTTATTTTCTCTTTTATGTTTAAGATAAAATTTAGTGTCGAAAATTGTTGCTTCTACTAGCAAAAGAGCTCTTCCGATTAATTGCTGTTCTCACCTGATTTTGGAACGTAATTGAGGAGCAATTTCTTGGTTATTGATTATATATATAGTGATGGGGACACTCTCTTTCGGTAACTTCAGTGCAACTACAAAATTATAGAAATATAATGTTTAACAGAGCACTTTTGAAAAAAAGCTGACTTCTATAAATTGTTGGCGGCCAAGCTTTTCCCACATTTATGTTTGATGCACGTGTTTGATATTTGAATGCTTTGATTTCTTATGAGGTTTTCTCTTTCTTTTTTCTTTTACTGAGTATTGACTTCTTATGTTTTGTCCGCTATGAGAAACGAGACCTCCGTTCATTTATGGTGATTACCAATTAGCTATTATCTTGGCCACGTCTTGTTTAAGATTGGGGTTAAGTATACTTTTAGTCTCTTAAGTATTATTATTTATCCGATTTAGTCCCCTATCTATTTTTTTTTTTCTTATAATGTAGTCATTTATCTTTCACAGTTTGTGCAATCAAGTTCTTTATTGTCTACCAATAGTTAGCTCAGTCAATTTGCTGATGTGATTTTCATTTTTATTTAAGATATATGCACAATCTTGCAATGTAACCCTCCAAAGATATATTATTTTCATTCTATTGACTTTCCACAATAGTGGATAACTTTTTCTATGAATTTGCTAATATTATTTTTTATTTTTGTGATGATGGATAATTTTTCTTTTAATTCACTAATAACTTTTGTTCGTCAAATATTCACTATGAAGTTCAACTCTTAGTGAGCATCTTATTATAAAAAAAAAGGTTTAGTTAATTTTATATCATCATTTGCTAAATATGGGCTATCGTGTGATTCTTTTATCTATCTTTTATTTGTCAAATATTGACTACATGGTATAATAATATTTCTACATCATTTAACCCTTGCAAGCAATTTATTTGGCACATATTTAGTACATTCCTATATTTTATTTGTTGAATTCGAGCTATCATTTTATATAAACTTTTATCGTTTTTCATTATAATTTGTTTATAAAATATGACAATATTTTCTCATAATGAGTATCCATATAACTTTCAATCATAACGGCTATCACTTATTATACATATCGTTATGTTTACTATTGAAGTTTATGTTGTCATGTGATAGAGCCCTTGAAACATATTTTTTTCCCCTTCTATGATGGACAATTTTATTAATTCATCTACTTGTAAAGCCTGTTAATTTTTTTTTTTTTTTTGTGAGGATGGTTATTTCTGAGTCACAATGGGACGCCTTTCCAATCACAGTGGTCGTCCCTAGCAACACTCAATATACTTTTAGATGGGACTAATAGAGGCATAAATATCTTACTTAGACATTTAACACTCAAAGTACTCCTAGCTTTAATTGCGCACTGTAGTTTTAGATCTCGATCTTCTATATTCTTTTCAATTTGATGAATCTGCAATAACTAGAGTGGTAGTCAACGACTTACACTAATAGCCCGTATGGGTGCAGTAATGGAGTAAGGCTGTAATGTGATAGCTATAATGCTGAAATATGATAAAGTTGTAATAGCTATATGCTGATTGGTAAAGTAATGTAATAATTATTATAATCTTTGGTTTCATAAACGACTATGTAAATAAGGGGAAAATAGCATTTAAAATTACCAAAATACGCCTAAATCATAATTAGAGTGATTGTCACTTCAATAATCTATCATGATTCATAAGTTTATGACCGCATAGAATTTATTGATTATATAGTATATTGCATCACATTTGTTTATCTTCTAATAATTTATTTATGATTATAATTAAAAATTAAGAACATAACATGTGATTGTATTAAAATAAATCTGATATTATAACGATTACCATTTTAATAGCCAATAATTAGTGCAATGCAATATATATCATCGAGATACTGCAATTTAATATAAAAAATTATCTTATAATTTAATAATTAATTCATGATTTTGATTTTAACTTAATTTTGTAATATGGGATTCCATAAAACTTAAAAATATCTATTACATAACTGATTGTATGATTGACATAATTATATCACATTTGAGCGTTAATTAATATAATTAGTAATTAAGATTTTCATTATGTTATGGATAATGTAATTTTAATATGAAAAATTTAGATAACCGTACCTAATAGGGAGCAACTAATATTATGCTAATTAGTATGTTATATATAATTTCTAACATAATAAATAATTATGTACTATTAAGATAACATAATCACTCTTTGATTGACTATTTACCTGTTATTTAATAATTTTATTTATTAATCATATAAGATGTCATTAAAGTCAAGAGAAGTACAATTGATGTTATCTTGACATAAGTACTATAATATGATTATAATTAATATATATCTTAGTTATAATTATTAATCTAACATTGATAGAGTGAGTGGGAATAAAGACATGAATTTTGGGAATAGCTATTACTGTAATCAAATGTGCTCCAATAATCTAAATGTGTCGTAATAATGCATTGCTACATAATATATATATATATATGCGCACACGTAACTAAAGCTTAGTATATGTGTACGACGAAAGGACATATGTTATGTGGTAAGATCTTTGATCAAAATAAGACGTTAGAAGAAAAAGTAGAATTTTTCCAATAAACGGGAGTAAGAGAACCATAAATATTTTACTCAGATTCTTCTCTTGATCCATGCGTATTTAATTATTTTCTCTCTTTCTTTTAAAGTTCCTCCACAAAGAGTAGTATGATCATCTTGACTTAATAACGTATTTACATACTACTGAATCCTCAAAAATACGATATATTACATTATGGTAGACTTCTACTACTATTACAATCTACACACTCTAAAAATAGAGAATCTAAACATTCTTTTGTTCCATTATAAAGAAGACACTATGTAAAGAAATTATCACCAAGAAAAAAAAGAGCAAAAGATGTTGTATAGAGAAGCATGTGTTATTAAGAAATAAAAGTAAAGGAGTGGAAAGACAAATGGAAGTAACGAACTATGTTAATAAGTGCTTAAATAATGTGTCAATGGAAACACGATGTCGAAGGTCATACAATTTTAAGAATAAATATGGGAAGGTTATTCATGATAGATGCAAAATGGAAAATTGTCTAAATTTTACTAGTAAAAATTACATGTGCATTGCATGTGACTAGAGGCATTTCTCAATATTTTTTAGGTAGCCAGAAAAATGTTGAGTTATGAGTCATGGCATAGCTCCAAGGACATATGATATGTATTTCATCTTTAAAAAGAAAGAATTTCTGTGTAAGAGAATTTTATTGTACAAGTGAAGTTGAGTCTATTCGAAAATTCATGTGGTCATACTATTTATTTAATTTGAAAAAGAAGATGAATTGCAAATCACATAACAAAGATACTATTTCAAAAACAAATACCTTCTAAATTGCTATTATAAATAGAAAGAAAAGTGTCTATTTAAACTTACCCTTTCAGAAAAAAAGGGTGTCTGTTGATGTAAACATAAAAGAAGTAAATTATATTAACTGATACCACTAAGCAAAGAAAGAAAAGAGCTATATATAATACATGTACAGTTAAATAAAGTCATTTACAATTATGCAACTGAAAATGCAAAGAGAAGTGTCTATTCCAAGCATGTAACTCCCAAGAAATATCTATTCATCAAAATATTATTTTGTACTATTGGTTAAATGCCGTTTCGGAGAAATGTTTTTTGATGCAACGATAAAGTCATTGACACTAATCAATACTTCTGTTTTTAATTCGAGAAATCAGAGAAATGGTAGTAGAATAACAGACGAACCGTATTAAAAATCAAGGAAGCCTAAGTAATCATTAAAAAAATTTAAAAATGGGTACATCTTTAAATGTCATACTTTGAATAAACATGTTCGTTCATAGGAGTTTGGATGGAGGCTCCACTTATCTACATTATTTAAAATAAACGTACTATTTTGGATGAAGTAAATAATATTAGCAATATATTATTTTGGATCCGACTTTTATCATTCAAAAAATAGTGTATGGTCAAGAATAAAGACTAAAAAAATAAATGACTTCGTTTGGATGAGTAATGAGCACTTCCCAACAAATTTCATGGTCCCGACAATTCTATAGAAGAACAGTTATTATGATATCTTTGTATAAATAGACATATCTGAAAATTAATCCCCAAGTTCAAGATTTCCGTGAAAAGTGTATACAAGAATTTTTAGAGATGAAATTATAGATTTGTTTACAATGTTACATTGTACTTCTATAAGAATATATATTTGCAATGATATGTTTTAAACAATACTAATTCAATTTGAGAACCGTGTATTTTCAACAAAACTTATACTAACAAATATAGATCTTCAATCCCATAACTATAAAAATTTTAATGTTGAAGTATTGTCAGAACTAAGGTTTTTAACATAATACTTATTAAACTTTTTTTTTTGCTAGGAATAATACTTATTGAACTTGGAATTTAAATATCTTAATACATACATGACCCTACTTTTAAATAGAAAATCATCGAATATTACATTTGAGTAATAAAATAGCTTTACACGTACAACTTGTTTAGAAATTTATAAAAGAATGATAATTAGTAATAAAACTAAACAACTTCACATCCTTATGCTTACAAAGAATTAATATTGACGTAATATAATTAATCTCCATGTCCAATTGTTTGTTAGCAAGATCTTATTAATCTATGGGCAAATTGATCAAAGATGACTGTCATTTCTCCGTAACAAAATCAACACGTTATGAAAAGATAGCATCAAACAATTATACTAAATAAAAAGAGAAGTTAAAACCATATACGTAACATTTAATATATGTTTACTGCCCCATACAATGAAAAACACTCATTATTAAAACACATGATAAGAAAGGAATGTAAAACATTTGCATACTTCTTGGGATGGAATTCTTGTTTTCATTTTGCTATTGAGAATTGCAAACAAGATACATAAGAAAAAAAAGGTTATTATACAATTGAGATTCTTTAGTATTGATACTTGATTTGATGGCAAGTTTGATAGATATATTTGAACCGTAAGAGCCATGTAGTTTCACACATAAAGGATATGAGATAGGAAAGTAAAATTCACGGACCCTCCCCCGAGCTTTGCATTTTTACATAGGATAGACAAATAATATGCAATCACAACCTGTCATGTCATGAAGTTGAAGGTGAGAACCCTACATCATAATAGTATGACGGCAAATTTGATATCAATGCATCTTTTCTTATATACAGTTGGTCTCATCCCATTATTCAGTACTACAATCTACAATATTTTCCCACTGCAGGGCACTAGTACGATTGAGGCCCTTTGTCTGAGCAAATATGATGGGGGAGGAAGCTACATAGCTGAGAAATTTAAAGATTTGACCAACTTAAGATTCCTTCAAATGAATGGTGTGAATCTCACTGGAAATTTTCAAAATTTACTTCCTCAATTAAGATGGATTAGATGGAGGAATTGTTGCTTGGATTTTGGAGTTGTGAACTTTCACCCGAAGAAATTAATCGTGCTCGATTTGTGGACTAGTCGGATTTCGGAGGATTGGAGAGGATGGGGTCCACTAAAGGTAAGATGTAGAGAAGGCATGTTTCTTATAAATAATCACATGTTATCGACAGGTCCAATTGCACCAAGTTCTCCTTTCTTTCCTCTAAAAATCCCTCTTCATATGATGTATTTTCTTCTAAGCATAAGAGGATTTTTAGGCACTTAAAATATGCCAGAAGCTTCTGCCCTTTAATATCTTAACAACCAGTCATACTTACCATTAGACACACTAAAAAAACTTTTTTTCAACTATATTAATTAAAATATATCAAAAATATGATTACAATACTGTGTCTATCTTAACTTTAATTTAAGTGGTTTATGGCTTCCGGTTAATTTCTTCCCATGTAGAAGTATGTCTTTTTAGCGAGTCTTCTTATATGTATGTATGGATCTTCTTTCAAGGAGAGACAAAAACTTCCTCAGAGTGAGTTGTACATAGAGACTAGAATTCAAAATTCATTGTTACTTTTAGAGTAATGTAAATAATATGTGAATTGCTTTGACTTGTTGCACGCAATATTTATTCATCATAATTGCTCATTGTTGAAGTCACCGTACAACATAATTATAAAGATGTAATGTTATATGAGTGATTAAATCATCCTTCCAATGGCATTTAAATAATTTTAATATAACATTTTTTTATATCTTGCACATATGGCATTTACATTTCTCTTTTCGTGAATAAAGTAGTCAATTATTTTTATAATAAATTTGCATATCTCTAATTAACAAATAACAGCATCATCATAACTTTGAAAAACTAGGCATCATATTTTCTACAAAATGATTTTACCAATAATTGTAATTAGCACTCATACATCCTTGACGTTCTCTTTGCAATAATATGCTTAAAAACATATATATTTTCCTATAGCCAAAATACTACAAAAAAGAAATGACTAAAATTAAATAAGACAACTGTGGAGGAGCAGTGGAGCATGGGTATTTATATCTAATCTAATGGAGGTATCCTTTCTTTCTTTTAGATGGCAACCAAACTTAAAGTTCTCAACCTCATGGGTTGTGCTTTGAGAACAACGCCAGACTTGTCTGCTTTTAGGAGCTTGGAAATTTTGATTCTTGAAGATTGTGAGGATCTGGAAAAGATCCATCCTTCTATCAATGACATCAACACCCTCATCTCCTTGAATGTCAACGGTTGTTTGAAACTAAAGGAGCTACCGCTAGGTGTTGGTAGAATGGAAGAATTGAGGGAGCTTCTCTTAAACAACACTAAGATACGAGAGATTCCTATTGCAGGAGGTTATTTCACAAAACTGGAGACTCTACAAGTTGCAAATTGTGAACAACTTGCACGACTTCCAAAATACTTAGATTGCCTTGTGTCATTAACTCAGTTGTGCCTAACATATACAAAAATTGAAGAATTACCCGAATTAATTGGTCATTTGAAGAAGCTCAAGACTCTTGATGCCTCTCATTGTGCATCATTAGCTCACATACCAAGCTCCATAGGTAATCTAGAATCTTTATCTCTCCTTGACTTAAGGGGGTGTGATAAACTTGATAAACTTCCGGACACCATAGGCTCCCTCACATCGTTGCAGAGCTTGTTATTATCGGGATGCCACTCGTTGAGAGAAATGCCAGACTCCATCAGAAAGTTGGAATCATTGATGGAGTTGTGTTTAAAATCTACAGCATTTGAAGAATTGCCGGAATTTATTGGTTCTTTAAAGAAGCTCAAGATTCTTGATGCCTCTTGTTGTGCATCATTAGCCCACATACCAAGCTCCATAGGCCATCTAGAATCTCTGTCTGTCCTTGACCTAAGGGGGTGCAATAAGCTTGCTCAACTTCCGAACACCATAGGCTCCCTCACATCTCTGCAGAGGTTGTTATTATCGGAATGCCACTCGCTGAGAGAAATGCCAGACTCCATTGGAAAGTTGGAATCATTGACCAAGCTAAGTTTAAAATCTACTGCATTTGAAGAATTGCCGGAATTTATTGGTTCTTTAAAGAAGCTCAAGATTCTCGATGCCTCTTATTGTGCATCATTAGTAGGCATACCAAGCTCCATAGGCTATCTAGCATCTCTGTCTGACCTTGACCTAAGGGGGTGCAATAAACTTGCTAAACTTCCTAACACCATAGGTTACCTCACATTGCTACAGAGGCTGTTATTATCGGAATGCCACTTGTTGAGAGAAATGCCAGACTCCATTAGAAAGTTGAAATCATTGACCGAGCTATGTTTAAAATCTACTGCATTTGAAGAATTGCCGAAATTTATTGGCTCTTTAAAGAAGCTCAAGACTCTTGATGTCTCTTATTGTGCATCATTGGCAAGCATACCAAGCTCCATAGGCCATTTAGCATCTCTGTCTCTCATTGACCTAAGGGGGTGCAAGAAACTTGCTCAACTTCCTGACACCATAGGTTTCCTCACATCGCTGCAGAGGCTGTTATTATCGGAATGCCACTCGCTGAGAGAAATGCCAGACTCCATTGGAAAGTTGGAATCATTGACGGAGCTACGTCTAAAATCTACAGCACTTGAAGAATTGCCGGAATTTATTGGTTCTTTAAAGGAGCTCAAGATTCTTGATGCCTCTTGTTGTGCATCATTAGCCCACATACCAAGCTCCATAGGCCATCTAGAATCTCTGTCTGTCCTTGACCTAAGGGGGTGCAATAAGCTTGCTCAACTTCCAAACACCATAGGCTCCCTCACATCGCTGCAGAGGTTGTTATTATCGGAATGCCACTTGTTCAGAGAAATGCTAGACTCCATTGGAAAGTTGGAATTATTGACTGAGCTATGTTTAAAATCTATGGCATTTGAAGAATTGCCGAAATTTATTGGCTCTTTAAAAAAGCTCAAGACTCTTGATGTCTCTTATTGTGCATCATTGGCAAGCATACCAAGCTCCATAGGCCATTTAGCATCTCTGTCTCTTATTGACCTAAGGGGGTGCAAGAAACTTGCTCAACTTCCTGACACCATAGGTTTCCTCACATCGCTGCAGAGGCTGTTATTATCGGAATGCCACTCGCTGAGAGAAATGCCAGACTCCATTGGAAAGTTGGAATCATTGACGGAGCTACGTCTAAAATCTACAGCACTTGAAGAATTGCCGGAATTTATTGGTTCTTTAAAGAAGCTCAAGATTCTTGATGCCTCTTGTTGTGCATCATTAGCCCACATACCAAGCTCCATAGGCCATCTAGAATCTCTGTCTGTCCTTGACCTAAGGGGGTGCAATAAGCTTGCTCAACTTCCGAACACCATAGGCTCCCTCACATCGCTGCAGAGGTTGTTATTATCAGAATGCCACTCGCTGAGAGAAATGCCAGACTCCATTGGAAAGTTGGAATCATTGACCATGCTAAGTTTAAAATCTACTGCATTTGAAGAATTGCCGGAATTTATTGGTTCTTTAAAGAAGCTCAAGATTCTCGATGCCTCTTATTGTGCATCATTAGTAGTCATACCAAGCTCCATAGGCTATCTAGCATCTCTGTCTGACCTTGACCTAAGGGGGTGCAATAAACTTGCTCAACTTCCTAACACCATAGGTTCCCTCACATCGCTGCAGAGGTTGTTATTATCAGAATGCCACTCGTTGAGAGAAATGCCAAACTCCATTGGAAAGTTGGAATCATTGACCGAGCTATATTTAAAATCTACGGCATTTGAAGAAGTGCCGAAATTTATTGGCTCTTTAAAGAAGCTCAAGATTCTTGATGTCTCTTATTGTGCATCATTGGCAAGCATACCAAGCTCCATAGGCCATTTAGCATCTCTGTCTCTCATTGACCTAAGGGGGTGCAAGAAACTTGCTCAACTTCCTAACACCATAGGTTTCCTCACGTCGCTGCAGAGGTTGTTATTATCGGAATGCCACTCGTTGAGAGAAATGCCAGACTGCACCGGAAAGCTGGAATTATTATCCGAGTTGCATTTAAAATCTACAGCACTTGGAGAACTGCCAAAATTTATTGGTTCTTTAAAGAAGCTCAAGACTCTTGAAGCCTCCTATTGTGCATCATTAGCATGCATACCAAGTTCTATAGGCCATCTGACATCTTTATCTCAACTTGACTTAAGGGGGTGCAATAAACTTGCTCAACTTCCAGACACCATAGGCTTCCTCACGTCGCTGAAGAGCTTGTTATTATCGGAATGCCACTCGTTGAGAGAAATGCCAGACTTCATTGGAAAGTTGGAATCATTGATGGAGCTACGTCTAAAATCTACAGCACTTGAAGAATTGCCGGGATTAATTGGTTCTTTAAAGAAGCTCAAGATTCTTGATGCCTCTTGTTGTGCATCATTAGCCCACATACCAAGCTCCATAGGCCATCTAGCATCTCTGTCTGTCCTTGACCTAAGGGGGTGCAATAAGCTTGCTCAACTTCCGAACACCATAGGCTCCCTCACATCACTGCAGAGGTTGTTATTATGGGAATGCCACTCGTTGAGAGAAATGCCAGACTCCATCGGAAAGTTGGAATCATTGACTGTGCTGGGTTTAAGAGGTACACCATTTGAAGAATTGCCGGAATTTATTGGTTCTTTAAAGAAGCTCGAGATTCTTGATGCCTCTTATTGTGCATCATTAGTCCATATACCAAGCTCCATAGGCCATCTAGCATCTCTGTCTGTCCTTGACCTAAGGGGGTGCAATAAGCTTGCTCAACTTCCGAACACCATAGGCTCCCTCACATCGTTGCAGAGGTTGTTATTATGGGAATGCCACTCTCTGAGAGAAATGCCAGACTCCATCGGAAAGTTGGAATCATTGACCGTGCTGGGTTTAAAAGGTACATCGTTTGAAGAATTGCCGGAATTTATTGGTTCTTTAAAGAAGCTCGAGATTCTTGATGCCTCTTATTGTGTTTCATTAGTCCATATACCAAGCTCCATAGGCCATCTAGCATCTCTGTCTGTCCTTGACCTAGGGGGGTGCAATAAGCTTGCTCAACTTCCGAGCACCATAGGCTCCCTCACATCACTGCAGAGGTTGTTATTATGGGAATGCCACTCGTTGAGAGAAATGCCAGACTCCATCGGAAAGTTGGAATCATTGACCGTGCTGGGTTTAAAAGGTACATCGTTTGAAGAATTGCCGGAATTTATTGGTTCTTTAAAGAAGCTCGAGATTCTTGATGCCTCTTATTGTGCATCATTAGTCCATATACCAAGCTCCATAGGCCATCTAGCATCTCTGTCTGTCCTTGACCTAAGGGGGTGCAATAAGCTTGCTCAACTTCCGAACACCATAGGCTCCCTCACATCGTTGCAGAGGTTGTTATTATGGGAATGCCACTCTCTGAGAGAAATGCCAGACTCCATCGGAAAGTTGGAATCATTGACCGTGCTGGGTTTAAAAGGTACATCGTTTGAAGAATTGCCGGAATTTATTGGTTCTTTAAAGAAGCTCGAGATTCTTGATGCCTCTTATTGTGTTTCATTAGTCCATATACCAAGCTCCATAGGCCATCTAGCATCTCTGTCTGTCCTTGACCTAGGGGGGTGCAATAAGCTTGCTCAACTTCCGAACAGCATAGGCTCCCTTTTATCGCTGCAGAGGTTGTTATTATGGGAATGCCACTCGCTGAGAGAAATGCCAGATTCCATCGGAAAGTTGGAATCATTGACCGTGCTGAGTTTAAAAGGTACATTGTTTGAAGAATTGCCCGAAAATATTGGTTCTTTAAAGAAGCTCGAGATTCTTGATGCCTCTTATTGTGCATCATTAGCCCACATACCAAGCTCCATAGGCCATCTAGCATCTCTATCTGTCCTTGACGTAAGGGGGTGCAATAAGCTTGCTCAACTTCCGAACACCATAGGCTCGCTCACATCACTGCAGAGGTTGTTATTATGGGAATGCCACTAGCTGAGAGAAATGCCAGATTCCATTGGAAAGTTGGAATCATTGACCATGCTGGGTTTAAAAGGTACATCGTTTGAAGAATTGCCGGAATTTGTTGGTTCTTTAAAGAAGCTCGAGATTCTTGATGCCTCTTATTGTGCATCATTAACCCACATACCAAGCTCCATAGGCCATCTAGCATCTCTGTCTGTCCTTGACCTAAGGGGGTGTAATAAGCTTGCTCAACTTCCGAACACCATAGGCTCCCTCACATCGCTACAGAGGTTGTTATTATGGGAATGCCACTCGCTAAGAGAAATGCCAGACTCCATCGGAAAGTTGGAATCATTGACCGTGCTAGGTTTAAGAGGTACATCGTTTGAAGAATTGCCGGAATTTATTGGTTCTTTAAAGAAGCTCGAGATTCTTGATGCCTCTTGTTGTGCATCTTTAGCCCACATACCAAGCTCCATAGGCCATTTAGCAGCTTTGTCTGTCCTTGACCTAAGGGAGTGCAATAAGCTTGCTCAACTTCCGAACACCATAGGCTCCCTCACATCGCTGCAGAGGTTGTTATTATCGGAATGCCACTTGTTGAGAGAAATGCCAGACTCTATTGGAAAGTTGGAATCATTGACCAAGCTAAGTTTAAAATCTACTGCATTTGAAGAATTGCCGGAATTTATTGGTTCATTAAAGAAGCTCAAGATTCTTGATGCCTCTTATTGTGCATCATTAGTAGGCATTCCAAGCTCCATAGGCTATCTAGCATCTTTGTCTAACCTTGACCTAAGGGGGTGCAATAAACTTGCTCAACTTCCTGACACCATAGGTTCCCTCACATCGCTGCAGAGGCTGTTATTATCAGAATGCCACTCGTTGAGAGAAATGCCAAACTCCATTGGAAAGTTGGAATCATTGACCGAGCTATGTTTAAAATTTACGGCATTTGAAGAATTGCCGAAATTTATTGGCTCTTTAAAGAAGCTCAAGATTCTTGATGTTTCTCATTGTGCATCATTGACAAGCATACCAAGCTCCATAGGCCATTTAGCATCTCTGTCTCTCATTGACCTAAGGGGGTGCAAGAAACTTGCTCAACTTCCTGACACCATAGGTTTCCTCACATCGCTGCAGAGGTTGTTATTATCGGAATGCCACTTGTTGAGAGAAATGCCAGACTCCACCGGAAAGCTGGAATTATTATTCGAGCTGCGTTTAAAATCTACAGCACTTGGAGAACTGCCAAAATTTATTGGTTCTTTAAAGAAGCTCAAGACTCTTGAAGCCTCCTATTGTGCATCATTAGCCTGCATACCAAGTTCTATAGGCCATCTGGCATCTTTATCTCAACTTGACTTAAGGGGGTGCAATAAACTTGCTCAACTTCCAAACACCATAGGCTACCTCACATCGCTGAAGAGCTTGTTATTATCGGAATGCCACTCGTTGAGAGAAATGCCAGACTTCATTGGAAAGTTGGAATCATTGACGGAGCTACGTCTAAAATCTACATCACTCGAAGAATTGCCGGAATTTATTGGTTCTTTAAAGAAGCTCAAGATTCTTGATGCCTCTTGTTGTGCATCATTAGCCCACATACCAAGCTCTATAGGCCATCTAGCATCTCTGTCTGTCCTTGACCTAAGGGGGTGTAATAAGCTTGCTCAACTTCCGAACACCATAGGCTCCCTCACATCGCTGCAGAGGTTGTTATTATGTGAATGCCACTCGCTGAGAGAAATGCCAGACTCCATCGGAAAGTTGGAATCATTGACCGTGCTGGGTTTAAGAGGTACATCATTTGTAGAATTGCCGGAATTTATTGGTTCTTTAAAGAAGCTCGAGATTCTTGATGCCTCTTATTGTGCATCATTAGCCCACATACCAAGCTCCATAGGCTATCTAGCATCTCTGTCTGTCCTTGACCTAAGGGGGTGCAATAAGCTTGCTCAACTTCCGAACAGCATAGGCTCCCTCACATCACTGCAGAGCTTGTTATTATGGGGATGCCACTCGTTGAGAGAAATGCCAGACTCCATTGGAAAGTTGGAATCATTGACCTGCTCGTATTTTTGATTATATCGTATTTTAATTTGCATATCTAATTATGTTTAATTGCACGTGTTCAATTTTACTGCAAGTAGGATCTTGGTAGCTGTGGTTATTATTTTAATGATTGCGCACCCACATGATCACCTGATATGTTAGTGGATAGGTATAAAGCCAATCCAAATTGCCTGATAAAAATATTTTTTTTTTAAAATGAACAAGATTAGGTACTGAAATGGCACAAATTGGTTAATTAGTGTAATCAAATCCCCAACCCTAGATTCTCTGGTTGCGTATGAAGTGAGGTATATTTCCATACTTCACTTAGTTTCTAGTCAACCTCAATAGGCTAGTGGCAACTCATTTTTGCAAAATTCTTTATAATACCCCAATGTCACGGGAGGTATGGGCTTGGGAGAGCCCGTGCCTAATCATGGGCCTTAGGTCCGTCCTTTAGGCAATATCCCTAAACATGTTCCCTCCCCCGAGGGGTTGGTCGCGACAGCCTCCAATCATTACATTAGGCCATTAGGTGTGCCACTTTTTAAAATAGGCATGACACCTTACAACTTAGGCTTGCTACCTCAATGACATAGCTGTGCCACACTAAGAAACATCATTGGACCGCTTGGATGAGTAATGATGTGGTTGCTACCTATAAATAGATGGAGGCCCCATTCATTTGGAATCCATTTGCCATTCACACACCATTCTCTCCTCTCCTTTCTCTTGGCCTTGTACCATTGCCCCATCAAGTTATCCAAGCTAGTTCTTGAGGTATGCTAAGGTAAGTAAGATCCATATGTATTATGTAGGGGGATTGTCTCCATTGTCGAGTCTAGTTAGGTGCTTACCCATCAAGCCATGGGTAGAATGTTGGATCTTTTGTATGGTTTTGCTCATGTTTGTGCTTGAACGTGTGTTTGATTTTTTCACACTCGGAATAAAGCCGAAGTTCGTTTGGATTGATTTCATTGCAAGACAAAGTCGCCCAAGCCATAAAGTATTGGTTTCGGCATAAATAGGATGACAAGTCCAAGTCTCCCTTGGTGCGGGAATCGCCCAAGGCCGCAAGGTCCTAAGTTGACATTGAGGCGAGTCGATCTTATGCCTTGATCAATACATAGATCGCCCAAATCCATGAGGTCTTGGTGAGGCACCAAACATGCCGATTTCCATAGTTTAAATGGACACAGGGACCTTGTGCTTGGTGTTGAATGAAACCACGAGCCAAGGGTCATTCTTGATATATGTGTATTCACATCAGGTTGGAGCCAAGGTCCATCAAGCTTAAGATCATCACTTGTGAGATTTTGTGGGACCACTGTCAACTGTTCTAAAAGCTTAAGCTGATAGATGAATGCATGGTTTATTATTTAAATATTCTAACACTCCCCCTCACGCTTAGTCTGGTTTTTTGCCTAGTACTAAGCGTGGAAATTTAATTGGGGAGACAAATAGGGGCCTGGAATATTCGAACTCAGGACCTCCTAGCTCTGATATCATGTGAGATTTTGTGGGACCACTGCCAACTGTTCTAAAAGCTTAAGCTGATAGATGAAGGCATGGTTTATTATTTAAATATTCTAACATCACTAAAGCGAGGTGTACCCAAGCCTCGATGTCTTGGATCTGTTTTGAGGCATATCATTTCTGAGCCTTGTTCGGTGCAGGGATTGGCATTAAGTGATTGATTCAACTTATGGACCAAAGATCGTCCTTGACATATTTGCTAGTGAAGTATAATGACACACACCTTCGGGCCATGCATGTGTCGGCTAAGGGAAAAGATAAGAACCAACTTGTGTGTGTGCACTTAAAGAGAAAAAATTGTCCATCGTCACATAGCGTTGGCGACGATGCCTCGTTCATTGAACGAGATGCCCTGATTGAGTTGTGACATCCTGAATTTCAAGTTTTGTTTTCGATTGAATAAGGTGGGCTTTGCATCGACGTGCCTATAGTTCTTTTCCCTGAGTTGGCCATGCATGGGATAACTAGCCTATCGGGTGAAGCCATTAAAGAATTTAAATGCAATAGACTTGAGAATTTGACTAGGAATCGACTGCTTGACCGTGCTAATCTGCAAGGGTCATTACGGCATCGTCAAAAATCAATCAGAAACCAGAGATATGTCATTTTGAAAAAGGTATGTGATTAGTGTGTGGGTGATTCTACCTAATTGCGAAATTTTTGTTAAATGACACTAGACTGATTTTTCTGTCATTTCTATGCCCTGTGTCCGTATTTGAAAGATTTTCACGACAACTAACAGTCACCAATGTTTTGAAGATGTACATTATGACTCGATAATAATTGACCACAAGTCAATTGCACTAAAAATTTCTAAAAACTACCTGGTAGGTTATGTCAAACTAAAATCACGCCGGATTGAAATTAACCACAAATTTGAACCCGATTTCAGAAATTGAAAGTGTTGTCACGTCACAATTCATTTTAAGAGCGTCGACTTGCCTTCCAAAGATTTTTCTGCAAACTGGGATTTTTGGCAAAAATTCAAATCAAGGCCGTTTTTGACGGGGAAAATTAGAGGGCCATTTTTTAGTGCACCGTTGGCCGTTAAGTTGGTCCAATTGGCGAGGAAAAATGTGAATTTGAGTGTGGGCACCTTGGTTGGATTTGTGGACTCTAATTTAGGTCCAATTGGAGAGGGATTGAATAGAATTGAAAGGGGATTGCACAAAATTCGTAGGCCTTGGTGTTGTGCAACATTTGGACCACTTGGAGGCTTGTTGAAGAAGCTTTGGCTACTGCAAATTGGCCTTGGAAGATAGCCAAGGTGGTGGGGGCAAGCAATGAGTGAATAAGGATAAAAGAGAAGACTTTGTGGCCAAGATGGGCCCCCTCCAATCTTCAGCTCACTTCTTCTTCTTCCCCAGCCTTCATTTCTCTATTTTAGAGTGTTGAGAGCTCAAAAGTTGTAGAGAAATCAGCCAACTCCCTCCCCCTTGTTGTTGACCACCACCCAATGCAGCTGGACCTGCTGTCGCACCCGCACGCCGCCTGTCTCGCCCCCTGTTGTGCCTAGGCCACTTCCTGAGCCACCGTCCAGCCAGTTAAAGCCTTGCCATCGCCGTTTCAGTTGCCGTTAGCCACCGTTGAGCCCCGCCTAGCTCGCTGCAGCCATCGCTGCCCAGCTCGTGCCGTTTCAGCCCCTTTGGTTCGCCCTTTTCAGCCCAGCCGTGTGCTATTGGGCTCGTTTTAGGCTTCGTCCGGTCCTCCATTGGTGTCGCTGCAGGCTCAGTTATTGCTCGCCTCTGCGTCACTGTCGTTGTGGACTCACCGGATCACAAAACCGATGAGTTTACTTGCTAAGCTCTGCTTATGGAGTTAATGATGCTTAGGGGGTGATTAGTTTAAGTTAATTAGGGATTAGGTGGTTAGTTATATTAGATTAGTGATTTAATTATTCGTGTATGCATGTTAGATGGATATATTAGATTAATTAAGGACTATATAAGTTGTGCTATTTATCTAGATAGGTTTGAAAATTTTCTAAGCCCGTTTAGGTGGTTAGATTAGCATTTCCAGCCTAAGTTAGTATTTTTGGTATTTAACTGCATTTATTTTATTAATTTTGGTATTTATTTAATTATTAAATATTTTTGGGAAATTAGACCGGGATAGTCGATGATTGAAATTTCGTACTAATTGCAATGGTGTGTTCAGTTTTTGCAATTGAGTGTTAATTTGTGCAAATTGAGTGGTGATTGAAATTTTGATTATTTATTCCAAAATCGTGAAAGTTTGGTATTTAATTAGAAAATCCCAGGTATTAGGTTTCGACACCGAAAATGGTTTTAAATACTATATCAAATAGTGAGAGTTTAAAAGGAATGATATCAAATTTTCGGGTTCGATCTGACCATATACCCACACACGATATTTTCACCAGATGTTTTTAATATGAAGAAAAAGGGTCAGGTGCATTATCTTAATTGAGACATTTGGGTGCAATGCATAGTGTCCCTGGTTGTAATTGATTGATGGTGTGTTGGCTATGCGAACCCGTCTCGAGCGTTTACGCTAGATGAAGCCCCTACATGGGTTGCCCTTGGACAATGGAAGGCGGTCATAGTAGATTCTGCACCTATGCTCCTTTGGGAAAGCCATCTAATAGAGACGTCCTGTGCTCAATGGGGTAAGACGACACCTGGCTACGCCAGAAGACTGTCGAACATCGAGTAGGCCGTGCCCATTAGGCCGAGATCAAAATTAGGAACACATGACTGTTTGAGTTAAATGTGTTGGATTATGGGATAAAATTGTGTGTCACCGTATGGGACGTGTCATAACAATTTGGCCCTATAATCAAGACCCCTGTGTCTGTTTGAGATTGAGTGTTGTGTTCCAATTGATTGAGCTTGTTTACTGCTCTTTTCTGTGATGTGAATTATGCTGACATGTAGGGAGGAGCTGAGACGAGGTGAGTCTCTATGGTTGTGTGGTTGTGTGGTTACATGGTTAGAACGCCTCTAGGTGCATTTTCTTCCTAATCGGGGTTTAGAGAGTGAACTTGCAGAGATTTATATCTCACCCCATCGTGGGCTCAAATCTTTTCAGGATCATAGAGTGGAGGATCTAGAGCCAAGCTGAGAGGATCCGAGGTGTAGGTTAGTCAAGACATCTTTTTTTTTTTTTTTTTAGAGCCGGTCTTTTGTAGATTTTTGCTATTGACCTTTTGTATATGACTCAATGTGTATATAAAAGCGTGTTTCGGTTGTGAATCTGTTTTCCTGCTTTTCTATCCCATGATGTTTGCCGTCAGGGGATTAGTAACTCGCTTCTGCATGTGCAATAAAATGAAAGGGTCGGCAACTTATCCTGGGAAGTTGCAATTTTCATCGACCACCAAGGGATGGGCACGTGCTCGAGGTTCAGGGCGTGACATGAGCTAGGAAGCCCTTGAAAATAGGGGAAGCCCTGGAAAGTATGGGTGCTTGGCTTGATGGTCGGATGCCCTGATTAAGCCAAAAAGTCCTTGAAAGTATGGGAAGCCTCTGAGAGTATAGGATACCTGGTTTGAGGTCAGATGCCTAGTCTGTGGTTGGAAGCACCTGAAAGTATGGGAAGAACCATTGATATGGCTAATGAATTTATTGAACATGTTACTATGTGCCGCTGATAAGCTTGTTTGGTAAAATGACTTATTTGGTAAGTTGAAAGCTGATCACATACAAAATAGTCGAGAGGTGGCAATAGACTTGCGATTGATCTATCATCAACACTGTTTGGGAGTCTGTGCTTGCTAGGTTTTGATGATGAGATGCTTTCCTAGTAGAGAACTAGGGATTTTACTCACTGAGTTTCCCTAAAACTCATCCCTCATCTTTTAGTCTTGTAGGTATGGAAGTCTCTCATCAATTTCAGGAGCAATAGTCATGTTAAAGGAGATAGGATTTCCATAGCTTATGTGGAAAACTTGTAGTGTGATGTAAAAAGAAAAGAAGGCCTATAGAGAAAAGGCTTGTAAAAGTCTTATTATAATATTAATCAGTGTATTTTGTGTGATATATGTCCCAGTCTTCCAATTGTTGTTTGTCAGGGGAGTTGATTATGACACGCCTCGATCCTTGAGCGCATGCTCATCCCTCAGTGGTCAATAAAATTTGAGACTTCCCAGGATGAGTCGTCGACCCTTTCGATTTATTGCACATGCGGAAGCGAATAACAAATCTCCTGACAATAACCATCTCGGGATAGAAAAGTAGGACAATAGATTAACAAACAAAACGTGTCTTTAAATACACAGAGTCAAGTACAAAAGTCTACAACCAAAAGACTTCCACAGACCAGCTCTTAAAAGAAGCTGTCCTATCTGTCATACACTTCAGATCCCTTCAGCTCGACTTTAGGTCCTCCATCCTACGGCCTTGAAAAGTTAAAGCTCACGACGAGGTGAGATATAAATCTCAGCGAGTTCATGCTCTAAACCCTAATTAGGAGGGTAATACGCCTAAAATATCCTAATCACACAACCATACAATCATAGAGACTTATCTTGTCTCAGCTCCTTCTTGCACGTCAGCACAATTTATATAACACATATGCATATAGCCAATTTCACACGCCAATTAAAACGTCTCAAATCACATCTTCACCAATCACCACACCTCAAACGATCATGTATTTCATAGTCAATCATTCCATCTATTAAGTCTACCATAGAGGTCCCGAATATGAGACCAAATCATTATGACACGTCCCATACCGTGCCACACAATTTCGTCTCAAAATCTGGCACGTTTAATGTCGTGCCCCCGATTCGCTTGAGGTCGCCACAGGTGATCTCTCTTAAGTACTCGATCTCATATAACTTCACAGACTGATACCCTTTGACTAGAGATATTTTATTTTTTTTTGTTTTGAAAACGGTCCCAATGCAGCTTATTAGCGGAAGCATAAACAAGTCTCACTATCCCTTACTCCAATAACCATAATGCAATACACACCAACTACGCACCAGAAGAAAAGATAAAGCCGATTCACTCTTATTTATATTTTCATGATGGACATCAAGGTCGATACAACAAAAAGGTCAAGATTTTTAACTATACTTGGCTATTACTCAAAAGAGGACTCGACCCTACATCGAACATGTACAAACTTTCATCAACAAGCGTCGGCTATCTCCAAAAAGTGTCAGCTCCCAACAGCTATACGCGCCATCATACCCAATCCGGTGCATCGAGTGGCGGCAGCGGTAACATCCCTAACATCACTCCATCATGCCGGACATGGACAGATAAAAACACCTGGATAACCAGGCCATCAGCTCGACCCGCATTGTACATCACCAGGACACGGACTTGAACAAACACTAAACCAGGGGCACCGACACAAATATGCTCAGTACACTCCACATCAACATCAGTAGGAATGCCATATTAAGTACCGCGTGCAAACGACAGCAAATGCATCTTTCTAATCTGAAATGTTAACCCCCAAAAGGGGTGAGTACAACCACTCAGCAGTAAAGATCCACCAAACTACTCAATGCGTCAAAC
This sequence comes from Eucalyptus melliodora, assembly GCA_004368105.4. NCBI lineage: Eukaryota > Viridiplantae > Streptophyta > Magnoliopsida > Myrtales > Myrtaceae > Eucalyptus > Eucalyptus melliodora. The sequence goes on along the minus strand of CM023412.3, from coordinate 47,036,135 downwards.
AGAACAATCAAGGCATCATAAACAAAGCACATATCATTCATGCATTCAAGCATACCTTACCTTGCAGCCATGCATATATCACCATGCCATATGTGCATATATCACAATGCACTTATCATTGAGCATTCATGCATATATCACCATGCCATATGTGCATATACCACCATGCACTTATCATCAAGCATTCATGCATATCCATGCATACGATACAGTCTCAATTTTTATCTTTCCAGAAACCAGTGTTTGCATCCCACAATTTATTGCTCGCATCCAACTTGGCATCCCGAGGAACCTTCGGCACACACCTTTGGGCATCCAGCACACACACTTCGGGCATCTTGTACTCCAACTAGCATCACGAGGAATCCTCCCGGCACACACCTCCAGGGCTTCCGGCACACACACTCCGAGCATCCTAACACTCCCGGGGCATCGTCAGCTCACACCTCCGACAGTCTCATTATTATCTCAATTTATATTCACACATGTATCTCAATTTCAACATGGCATTTGATGCAATAATATCAAAGATGTCAACCAACTTTTCATGCCATATAACATGCCATATGTCATCACATATGCAGCAAAATCAACCACTCAAAGTATTACATCACATGGATAAATTCATTTATTTTTCAAAACACATCAATTTTTCGGATAAATCAGAATGCATTTCTCTAGTTAAAGCTCTAGAAAAATTAGTAAATTGTATTAATAAATTCTGAAAACTTGACACATTATAGACGAGATCTAAAGGAAGATATCTCATGAATAACACCATACCAAAAGAATCTCACACAAAACAGTATGGTCCATGCATCACGGTTTCCAAAACTTTAATATCTCAACTTGCACAGTTTCGGAAGTAATTTAAATTAAATACCCAAATGAACTCCAAAAATTCTGAAATTTGACATGTTATAGAAATGTCCTAAAGGTAAATATCTCATTGTCGTTTTTCCTGATTGTCTTCCTTCAAAGGAAACTTGTTTCACCGACCTACATAAGTTCGTTTCTTCTAAATTTTCAGTATTTTATTCCTCAGAATATTACCTACAACTTTCATTATGGACACACGATCAAATTTTTAACTGCATGATTTTATAAAAATCACGAAATCATACTAGGTCGAGGTAGCGTTTTTCCCAGATCCAGTTTCTTCAAAGAATGATGATTTCACCGACCTATTTTTGTTCATTTTCTCTAAATTTTTGATATATTTTACCTCAAGAAGTACACTAAAACTTTCATTAAGAGATCAAAGTGATATTTTTTCAAGAAAGCTACTTTACAGACCACGAAATCACTAAAGGTCAGCACAACAAATTCCAGATCTAATTTCTCCAAAGAAAAATCATTTCATTAACCAATACTTATTCGTTTTGCCTCAAATTTTAGTATATTGTTCCTCAAGGTGTTCTCTACAACTTTCATGAAGAGATTGAAACAATATTTCAACTAAAAAGTCGCATACAGCACACAATCTCATGGATGATCGGACTGGTTTTTCCAGAAACAGCATGCTAGGCCAACAAATCTCTCTCCAAAGCCCCAAAATTTCATCCCATCTACCACAACCAGAATGTACCATCTTCTACACACACAACACAGCAATGCAAGGGGTAGGTTTTAAGACTCTACTTGCCTCAAACTTAAGCACAAACAACAACAAAGATGGCGGGCAAAGTGGCGAACGAACGGCGGCGAGCTAGGCGGACGATCCTCCTCCTTTCTCTCGCATGCACGACCTCTCCTTTCTCTCTTCCTTTCTTCCTTTCCTTTCCTTTCTCTCTTTCTCTCCTCTCTCTCTTAGACGACACTCTCTCTTTCTCTCCATTTCCTCGCCTAATCCGCCCCTATTTCCCCCTAATTTCTTTCCTTTAATCATTAGCAATCATTTGATTGCATGCAGCCACCCAAAGGAGCCAATGGGGGCAGCCACACTTGGCTCAACCTCTTTGCCACTTGGCAATTGCCATGCAAGGGTTGATGGGCTTCAATGTTGGGCCAGTCTTGGGCCTTCATGGGCCGGTCGAATAAGGGGGCTGTGTGGGCTGGTTGGATGGTCTTTGGGCCTAAAATCATCCCACCCTCTCCTATTCCTATTCCATTTAATCCTCATTTAAATAAACACATAATTTCAACTTATAAGCCCACAAAACTTTGTAATTTAAATCAATAAAATTCTACTTATAAAGTGCACCACCAAGAATAAGATTTCTATATCAATTTGCACCTTTATAAAATCCTTGGGTCAGTTGTAGACACATGTCCATCCAAACAATTGTCCATTACAATGCTCGGCCTTAAATTAATTGAAATTCATTGATTCAATGGCTAATACAAAATCCAATGGCACTTCCATTACCTAATCATGGTTCATGATACTTTAGAGGTTGTCATGAGATTTTAGGATGCCACATTTAACTCATTCAATCCCTCACTCTAATTGATCCCGATCACACAGGCACGACTTAACTGTTACACGGTGGATCCAACTGACATACAATGGAATTCACCATCACATAGCGGATTTAGCTGACATAGCGGATCTATCCTTCACATAGCGGATTTATCCATCACATAGCAGATCTATCCATCACATAGCGGATCTATTTGACATACAACGGATCTATTCGTCACAAAGCGGATTTATCCATCACATAGCTAAGTGTCATCTCGCCACATCGAGCATGACAACGTGTATCTCAAGACGGCTTTCCATATGAAAGCATCATTCACCCAACACATAGCGGATGAGGAATTCTCTTAACCAGCACACGATTATCCAATCCCGGCCAAGGACATTGTGCTTTGTGCTTAAATTCCTCAATTAAAAATAATGTCCTAGCTTATTTTCATCACGTCAATAATACTCGATAAAATAATCGTGTGTGGGTATACGGTTGGCCTGAGTCAAAAATATAATATCTTTCTTTTGGAAAATCCCACTATTTATGCAATCCATAAAAACATTTTTTGCGTTGTAAACCGACGCTCGGTAATTTTCTAATTAATATTGAAATTACTTAATTTTAGGATAAATACCCAAAATTGTAGTTTCCACTCAATTTGCACAATTCAACACTCAATTACGGAAATTAACCACACCATTACAATCAGCATAAAATTCTGGTCACTGACTATCCCGATCTAATTTCCGGAAAATAATTTAATTAAGTAATTACTGCAATAAATTAAATAAATCAATTTAAATACCAAAAATACATACTTAGGCCAAATAATGCTAATCTAACCACCTATTGGGCTAACTAAAATTTCTAACCACCTAATTATCTAATCTAACTAATCTAATTTAACTAAACAAACTAACAATTAAACTAATCACACTTAAAATAATCTAAACACCCCTTAAATGTCATTAGCCTACTGAGTAGAGTTTAGTGCATAAATTCACCGGTTTAAGGTGAAAACCGGTTCACCGCGACGGCGGCCAAAACCCAAACTTTCGGCAGCATCCACGGGGCTTGGGCTGGGCCAAAAGGCCTAGCAAGCCCACAGCGATTTTCTGGGCTCGATTCTGGGCTGAACCGTGGGCTTGGCTTGCGGGCTTGAAATTTGTGAACTGGGCTTACTAAACTTGCTGGGCTGGACTTCAAATGGGCCGGCCTTGGCTAACAACTAGGCTGAAGACAGGCTGAATTGGAGTTGCAGAGAACGGGCTGGCGTCGGGGCTGAAGATGGTCCCAACCGTGGGCTGATGGCATGAACAAGCTGGGCTGGGCTGTGGACAACGAAGGGAAAGAGCTGCTTCGGTTGACTGCACAAACGGAAGACACGAGGAGGGGCAGAGAACGTTGGGCTCCACGCGTGAGATGAGGGGAAGACTTCGGCTGCAGCTTCGGTCAACAAGAGGGAGGAGTTCGCTGGCTTCGCTAATGGACATCAACGACAGCTCGAAGGGAAAAGAAAAGAGGACAGAGGCGGCAGAGAGAGAAAGCGGAGCTGCAGAGGCTGGCTTCTTCGATAAAAATGAAATCAAAAAGCAAAGCAAGAACTCAAAGGATCGGGGGTAGTTGGTAAGAGGGAAGCAGCTGGCAACGAAGAGATAAGAGAGAGTTAAAGTCAAAGGGGAAAAAAGCAAAATAAAAGGAATGGTAGAGGATGGTCGGCAGAAGGGAGAACGTGCAAGAGAAGGAGGAAACGTGGGGAGGAAGCCGTGGATGAGGGGAGGAAGAATCAAAGCCAAAATATCCCAAATTCATCATTGTTTTGATCTCCAAAGTCCACATAATTATCCCCTTGTCCCCCATAATTAAATATTGCAATTTAATCCACAAAAATTCCAATTTAAAGTCAAATGTTGCACCCCCATGCCTAGCTCCGAATTTCTTCAATTTTAGACCTCAATTTCTTCTCCAATCTCTCAATTTGATGTCTAATTTTGTTGTAGAAAAAGCCCACTCAATTTCTACAAATCCCCTAAACCAAATAGCTTGGTTTGGAATCGAAAATTTCCTTTAATTTGGTAAATCCGAATTTCTGTTCGTTTCCCAAATCGTCCGTATCGATTTTCCGTAAAAATCCCAAACTCGACGAAATTTCTCTGAAAGACAAGACGACGTCCTATAAATGAACCGTGATATGCTCGAACATCCAATTTTCGAAACCAAATTCAATTTCGTGGTTAAAATCAACTGAACACAATTTTAGTCCAATCCGACCTGCTGGGTAGCTTTTAGGGATTTTACCGCGGTTATATCCCTTAATGGCTTCACCCAAAAGATTGGTTAACTCGTGAGTGATCAACTCAGAGAAAAAGAACCATAGACGCGTTGACAAGATGCCCATTTCATTTTATCGGGACGGATCGAAAATTCATGATGTCACAGATTATTCATGTTTTAGCATGTGCATGATAACAAGTTAAAAAGAATCGAGACAGCGACAAGCCTGGGACGTCATAAAAAAATAGCCCTTGTTGCTCGCGACCCTAGAGATGGGGTTGGGGTCGTGACAAAAGAGGCCTTCTATATTAATTTTGAATGGACATGACTTTTGGGAATTCAGAAGGTGCAAATTGTGAAAGGCATAATTGGAGGAGGAAAAGTTTGGTAAGACCCTCTAGAGCTTCACATTTTTACATAGATTGCCACAACTTGTCATGTCATGAATTACATAGATTGCCACAACCTGTCATGTCATGAAATCAAAAATGAGAAGCTTAAATCATAATAATATGATAGCAAGTTTGAAATCAATACATCTTTTCTCATTTACAGTTGGTTCCAACCCATTATTCAAAACTATGATTTACAATGTTGCCTAATTGCAAGGCACTAGTAAGATTGAGGCCCTTCATCTTGTTTTAATTTATGGGACAAGAAGCTACACAACTGAAATATTTAAAGAGCTTACCAATTTGAGGTTCCTTCAACTGACCGGAGCAAATCACACTAGAGTTTTTTAGAACTTGCTTCTTCAATTAGGATGGCTTGAGTGGATAGGTCATCACTCGGATCTTGAATTGACCAACTTTCACCTAGAGAAACTAGTCATGCTCGATCTATCGTGTAGTGAGACTTCAGAGGATTGGGTAGGATGGAGTCCACTAAAGGTAAAATGTAGAGAAGGCATATCTGTTATAAATAATCACGTGTTGTCGACAGGGCTAATTGCACTAAGTTCCCCTTTATTTCTTTTGAAAATTCTTTATCATAATATGGATTTTCCTCTAAGCATAAGAGGAATTTATACGCACTTAAATATGTCACAAAGGCTTATGACCCTTAATATATTAACAACTAGTCATGCTTAACATCAAACCTACTAGTAATTATTTTTGATTGCATTAATTAACATCTATTAAAAATATAATTACAATATTGTGCCCATGTTATTTATAATCTAAATGGTATATGGTTTCAAATTAGTTTCTTCCCATGCAAAAGTATGTCTTCTTAGCAATTCTTGTTATATGTATATATGGATCTTCTTTCATGGAGACACAAAAACCCTCACGGTGACCCGTGTTTTACATACATACTACAATTCTAAATTTATTGTTATTTTTAGAGTAATGGAAATAATTTGTGAACTGCTCTCACTTGTTGCACACAATATTTATTCATTATTATTGTTGATTGTTGAAGTCACCATACAACACTTTTATAAAACGGTAATGTCATATGAGTAATAAAATTATCCTTGCAATGGCATTTAAATATTTTTAATACAACACTTTTTTTTTTATATCTTGTACATATAGCATTTAAAAATTGCTTTTCATAATTAAATTAGCCATTTTTCTTTAATTTCATACTCTTGAAGGAAAACATGGCACCGAGTGAATGCATCTCTTTTCTTCCATTTGACTTTGTCCTATGTAATTTGATAATAAAATTTTTGTATCTCTAATCAATAAATAACAACATAGTCATAAATTTGAAAAACTAAATATGATATTTTCTATGAAATTTTATTGGCAAATAATTTTAATTAGCACTTATACATCGCTAAAGTCCTCTTTGCAATTATATGCTTAAAAACATTTATATGATAGCTTAGTGAATACACAACTGAAACGAAACATTTAAAATTAAATAGATAGTGTCATGCCCCGATCCTCGAACGCATGCCCATCTTTTGGTGGTCGATAAATTTGCGACGTCCTGGGACGTGTTGCCGACCTATTTATTTTATTATGCATGCGGAAACGAAGCAAATCCCCTGACAACACAAGCTTGGGATAGGAAAGCAGGCAACAATTCACAACCAAAACAAGCCTTTTATAAACACACAAAGTTTATATACAATACTAGGATGTCTACAAAATATTGGCTCAACAAAAAGGGAACTGTCCTAAGACCAGCTAGTCAGACACGTATGCCGATCCTTTGGTCTCCACTTCCCCAGATTTTGGGGCTTCGGGTGCTCCACGACCTCATCTAAGGACTTGAAAAAAAAATGTTGAGCCTACAACGGGGTGAGACAATGTCTCAGCAAGTTCACATCCTAAACCTCGATTAGGAAGAAATACACCCAAGGGCGGCCTAGCCACGCAATATAGAGGACTTACCTTGCTTCAGTTCCTTCCTGCACGTTAGTATAGTTCATATTCAATCATTCAATTCAATTCAAGCCATCAATCAATCGAATCACTCAATTTGATACATTCAATGCCATCTATAAACTCAATCAATTCAAATAATGCTCACCTAGGCTGAAATAGATGGTCTAGCTCATATAAGCTGAAAGATATATTCATATATCATTGCTCCCCAAAACTGATGTCTATATTGCTCACCGAAGCTGCTAATGTATTATTGCTCACTGAAGTTGCTAAAGTATCAATGCTCATCGAAACTGCTAAAGTATTATTGCTCACCGAAGTTGTTATAGATCTATATTGTTTACCTAAGCTGATTAATGCTCGCATAAGCTGATTCATGCTCCCCTAAGCTGATATGGTACTTAAAAACCCACTTTCAGTGTCAACACCCGACCCTCGGTATTTTTAGATAAAAATACCTATATATCACAATCATCACTCAATTTGACAATACAACAGTCAATTACAAAAACTAAACACACCATTGCATCAGCTCAAAATTCTATCGAGCGACTCTCCCGGTATAATTTTTGGAAAATATTAATTAATTAATAATTAAATAAATTCCGAAAATTAATTTAAATATAATTAAATAATACTTAATTTAAATAAATAATAAAATAAATAACATAATTAATAAAAAGCCTAATCATGATTACATTAATCTAATTACATAATTAGACTAATTAAACCATCCACTAAACTAATCATTTATCTAATCTAATTAACATTTAAATAAACTAATCTAACTACCTAAACATACTTAGCATAATCTAAACACCCCTTAAGCATCATTAACTCTATAAGTGGAGGTTAGTGAGTAAACTCACCGGTTTAGCGTTCTGGTGGGTCCACGGTGATGGCGATGCCAAGGCATGCGACAAACCTTCTAGCGGCGACACCAACCAAGGCCAAGAAGGGCTCGAAAATAGGCCACGAAGTCCCAAGGCCTTGTTGGTTTCTTGGCTTCTGTTTGCTGAACTAGGAAGGAAAACTAGCGGCTGAACAGCGAGGAAATGGGCTAATCGAAGCTCCAGCAAGTGGTTGGCCAGCATCCAGTGGCTCTCAAGGGTCAATGGGGTCTTGTTGGTGGTTGGAATGGGCAAAGGAAGGGTCAGAATGGGAGGAAAATGGAGAAAACCATGAAATAGTGTAGGTGAGCAGGGGACCAATGGACCGGTGGGCCGTTCCTTCTCGCCGGTGGACAGGACGGCCGGCGGCTCATTTTGGTGAGTGGCGAAGTGCCCCCGTACGGACTAGATGTCCTGAAGATGATGGTGGGTGGAGCGTGAGCTAATTCTCATAGGAATATAACTCTTAACTCGGGTTTTTAGCGAATGGTCAGCTGGAGCAGAAACTGGAACAAGGAGAAAATAGAGGGAAAATGGGGTCTAGCGGGCATGCGACGGTGGAGGGGAGTGTTGCTCAGTTTCTCTAGTTTTTACAAGCTCTCAAGTGACCTCATCCATGGAGAAAGGAGGGGGGTATAGGAAGAAGAAGGCTACTGCAAGAGGGGGACCCCAAATGGACTCTCTAGGCCTCAACACTTGTCCAACTCACTCAAGTGGCTGCCCCCACCTTGCTCTGCCATCCACAGCCCATTTCCCTCTCCCCAAGCTTCCTCAAGAAGCCTCCCATGTGGTCCAAATGTTCCTCCCCTCATGGCATATGAATTTGTGACTTTCCCTCATCAATTCCATTTAATTTCTCTTCAATTCTCACTTAATTGGATCTAATTTGATTTCCCTAAATCCAACCAAGGTGCCATCATCCCAATCAACATTTTTCTTCATCAAATAGTCTAACTTGAATCCTAGAAATGCGATAAAAAACGGACCTACAAATTTCCCGATCCAAAATACCCTTACTTTGGATTTTTCACCGAAAATCTTGGTTTGTAGAAAAATCTTCAAATGATGAGTTGACGGTCCCAAAATGATTTGTGACATTACAGAACTTTCAATTTCTGAAATCGGGTTCAATTTCTAGGTTAATTTCAATTTGGCGCGATTTTAGCACGTCCTAACTTATCAGGTAGCTTTTAGGAACTTTTTGTTCAATTGACCTGTGGTTGATTATTTTCAAGCCACAAAGTGCATCTGTGACATATTAGCGACTCTCGGTTGTTATGAAAATCTCGAGGTTTTAAATACGAACATAGGGTACCAAAAACATATAGAAATCGGTCTAGTGCTGATCGACAAATTTTTTATCATTAGGTGGAATCACCCACACTTAATCACATGGCTCCGTCGAATCAACCTATCTCTGGTCTCTAATCGGTCTGTGCCATAATGACACTTGCAGATTAGCATGGTCGAGCAGTCGATTCCTGGTCGAGTTCTCAAGTATATTGTGTTTAGATTCCTTAACGGCTTCACCCGATAAGCTAGTTATCTCGTGAGTGACCTACTAAGAGAAAAGAACTATAAGGGCCTGTTTGGTAACCATCCCAACGGTGCCAAATTCTGATTCTTTGTTCCGGAATCGGTTTCGGCCTAGAATCGCGTTTGGTAAAATTTTTGTTCCGGGAACAAATTTGTTCCGGAAATGCATTGGGAACAGAATCAAGAATCAAAAAATAGTTGATTCTTGTTCCGAGAATCAATTTGAGAATCAAAATTTTCTTCTTCCCTTCGGCCATCTCACAACCACCGTCTACCGCCGCCCGCCACCGTCCGCCATCCGCCACCGCCGTCCATCGCCGCCGCCGGCCGCCGGCCGCCGTCCGCCGCCGCCACCGGCCGCCGGTCCGGCGAGCTCGCCGGAGGCTCGCCGGACCGGGCGAGGTCCGGCGAGCTCGCCGAGGCAAGCCCGCCACCGGCGAGCTCGCCGGAGGCTTGCCCGCCACCGGCGAGGCTCGGCCTCCCGGATCCGGCGAGGCCGAGCCTCGCCGCGGGCCGGCGGCCTCGCCGGGGCCGGCGAGGCCTCGCCGGGGCCGGCGAGGCCTCGCGGGGACCGGGCGAGGGGCCGGGCGAGCCCGCGACGCCCGGCCCCACCGGTGGCCGGCGAGGCTCGCCGGCCACCGGCGAGGCTCGCCCCGCCCCGCCGGTGGCCGGCGCAGCCTCGCCCAACCCCGACGAGGTCGGCCTGGCCACCGGCGGGGCTCGGCCTCGCCAGATCTGGCTCGGCCGAGCCTCGGCGGGGCTAGGCGAGCCTCGCCCGTCGGCCGCGAGGGCTGCCGGCGAGGCTCGGCCGACGAGGGCCGGCCTCGCCGAGGGCCGGCGACGCTCTGGTGAGGTCGCCGGCCCTCGTCTGGCCGGTCGCCGGTCCGGCGGCCGGCCAGAAGAAGAAGAAGAAGAAGGTGAGAAAAAGAAAAGAAAAAAGGAAAAAAAAGAAAAAGAAAAGAAAAAAATGAAAAAATGAAAAGAAAAAAATTAAAAATTAAAAAATGAAAAGAAAACAAAGGAAAAAAGTAAAAAAATTTATTTAAAAATTAAAAGAAATTGATTTGGAACAGAATTAATAAATACGGTACCAAACGCAATTCTATTCCAGAATCAGAAATTTTGGACAGTTACCAAACGGCTTAAAATGCTAGAATCAGTTCCCGGGAACAGAATCAAAAAGAATCGGTTCTGCTCAGAATCAGCTCCCGGGAACAGAATCGTTACCAAACGCGCCCTAAGCATGTTGATGAAAAGCCCGACTCATTCAATTGAAAACATAATAGGAAAATCAAGATATCACAACTTTTCCCCTCTTATAAAAATTTCGTCCTCAAAATTTAAACCGTTACAATTCCTTAAACAAAAAGGTGGGGGTACAGTTGTCTCGTCGACTCTTCACTTTCCCAGGTTGCTCCTTCAGTGCCGTGGTGTTGCTAGACCACTTTGACCAATGAGATGGTCTTGGTGCGCAAAACCTGTTCCTTGTGATCCACAATTTGAACAAGGCTTTCCACGTATGACACTCTGTCATCCACATCTAAATCCTCAAAATTCAGCAAATGGGTCGGGTCAGGCTTATACTTCTTCAACATCGACACGTGAAAGATGTCATGCATTTGCATCAGTCTCGGTGGTAATGCAAGACGATACACTAGGACCCTGATTCTTTGAATAATCTCAAATGGACCTACGAACCTCGGAGTCAGCTTCCCTTTCTTGCCAAAGTGTGAAGTACCCCTCATTGGTGACTATTGACGCTTGATTTTTAGTCGATACATCTAGATCTTTAAATGAGCTCAAGACTCTCGATGCCTCTTATTGTGCATCGTTAGCTTGCATAACCAACTCAATAGGCAATTTAGCATCCTTGTCTTTCCTTTACCTAGCAAAATGCCAAAAACTTGCTCAACTTTTAGGCTCTATAGGCTTTTGCATGTCTTTATCGCAGTTTTTATTATTGGGATGTCATTCGTTAAGACAAATCTCAGATTCAATCGGAAAGTTGACATCATTGACTTAATTGTATTTGAAATCTATGGCCTTTGAAGAATTACCTAAAAGCATTGGGAATATACAAAATTTGAGGATGTTGGACATTAGTGAAACTCTTATAATGAAACTCCTATACGCAGAACTTGAATATGGAAGACTCCAAGGGTTGAAAGCTTTCAGATGGATAAATATGGAAGGGCCACCTAGTAATGATGGCCACGTGGTTTCACCAAACAATCATCATTTAAACAAGTATCAAAAATCAAAATTGCACTCTCGCGTTATTTCGAGGCATCGCCTGATTAGATCCCGCAATCACTATATCTTTCCCAACTAAACTTTCTCAAGAAACTCACTCTTTCTAATGGCTTGAATATCTCCCAAACCTTTCTATAACATGTTGTTGAAAAGCTATGAAAATTAATTTGTATTTTCCAAAAGTTCAAGCTAGTAGTTGGGCATTCTATTTTCTTTTTAAAATTAAATAAAAAAAAATTAAAATTTCGATTTTTTAAAAATAAAAAATAATTAAAATTCAATTTTTAGAAAATATTTTTTTAAAAAATTATAAAAATTGTCCACTAGATTTGTATTGCATGAAAATGTTTTACAAGACCATTTAAAAAAATTATAAGAAATAAGCTTTCTTATGTTTAGTAAAGGTTTTTCATATTTATTTTATTTTATTTAATAATTTTTTATTGTTTAATTTACTTTTAAAATCTAATGTGAAGGTTTTAATTCAAGTAACATATGTGAAGAGCTAAAAGTGTGATATCCTAAAATTTGGCCTATATTTCGAAAGATATGAAATGGTTATTTGATCGATGCGCTTATAGTTATTTTACTTTAAATTGATTACTCACGAGTTAACTAATCTATTGGACGGGGCTGTAAAGGGTTAAAATGTGAAAGACCAAAGAATTTAGTTAGGGATTGATTTCTCGACCATAAGGATCGACAATGGTCAATACTACACTGTTATAAATCAATTAGCGAATGTATATAAATTGATTCGGTGGAAGTACATAGTCAGTTTGTGGGTAATTCCATATGATTACGATATTCATGTGGAATGATGATAAACAGATTTTCTAATGGTATTGTACATAAGGTACATAATTGAACCATCGCAATTACATGACAACCAAGAGTTATCCATGATTCGAAGATGCATAAACGTGGATCGAAAATTATCGACTGTGGGTCAATAGCACGAGACCCCTAAAAGCCACCTAATAGTTTAGGTTGCACTAAAGTTGCATTCGATCAATTTTAACCATGAAATTTAACTTGATTTCGAGTATTGAACTTTCAAGCATCGCAAAGCTAATTTATTGAATGTTGCCTCATAATCCATCGAATTATTAGCAAGTTCAAAATTTTTGAAAAATGAACTATCGGATGGAAAATTGGAAGTCGGAAAGGAAAACTGAACTCGTTGGCAAAGTTGCAATTTGTTGGCGAAGTTCTGGTTTAAAAGAAAAATAGGAAATAAGAAGATATATTAGGGACAATATGCTTGGCAATGTGGGTTTTGGGGGGAGTTGGTACGAAGATTGATGGAATTTTGGACAAAAGTCCTTCTTTCCCCTCTCTTTTTCTCTTTCTCTCTCTCTCCCTCTCTTTTCTCTCTCCTCCCCCTCCCCCTCATGCTACTTTCTCTCCCCCCCTGGCTGCAACCCCATTTCTCTTCCATTTGCTTCCATTTTTCCTCATCTTCTTCACCATTTTCTTCTCCATTTTTCTTCCATAGCCACCACCCATCATTGCCATCTTCACCACCACTCACCACCACTTACCATTGTCCGAGCCGCCACTTGTTCCACTGCTCGACCACCAAGTTTGGCCACCCCTCAACCTCTTCGAACTACCGTCTCCACCGCCGAGCTCCCAAGTCATCGTTGCTTGAGCTACCCACTTGTTAAGCCACCCGCATTGCCATCGCCATTCCCACGCCATCGTCACTGCACCGTTCACCCAAGTTTTCGCCATCGGCTCAACACGACCGAACCCTCTCTTTGTGGCCATGAGCCTTGAGAGGCTTTGCTAATGCCGTTCGAGTTCCCATTCAAGCCGCAGATGCCGTATTCTCAATGTCGTCACACCACCATCGTTGCGAGCTTGCTTTCGCCGGAAAACCCGTGAGTTAACTTCCTAATCATGGATTAGGGTGTTAATTACATTTAGGGGTATTTTACTATAAAGATAAGGATAATGATAGTTAGTGTTAGTTAATTTTAGTTTAGCTTTAATTGCGATTAAGGACGATTTAGATTAGATTTAAGTGCAATCAGTTTAAGTAATTACGATTAGATTAATTAATCGGGGTTAGATTAATTTATCGAGTTATTTTAATTAATTGTGATATATTTGATTAATCGTAATTATTTTTAATTAATCATAATTATTTTAATTAATGACTATTATTTTTGATTAATTATAGTTAGGTTAATTAATCATGCTTAACCTAATTAATCACAATTAGCTTAATTAATCACAATTAGTATAATTGATGACGGATTAGTCATTAAGTAGAATTTTACGCTTGTTTTTCTGGATGACTTTATGCTTAATTATGATTGTTTGTACTTGCCATGCCATATTATGAATTGTGCAACTATTGGCCTTATTAATATATATATTTAAAAAATTTATTTGTCAAGAAAATGGCATACTTTGAGGTGTTGAGTTTGGACGCCGCGTTTTATGTGTTAAATGGGGGCAATGGGGTTTTAGAATGAAAGCGTGTAAAATTTGGCGGGTTTATTTTAACTACGTGCGATTATTTTACCCGAATTTAAAAAAAAAAAAATTCCGACATTTGTTAATTGAGCACGAACCACGTTTGCATTGACTAAGTCAAAAGATAAAAATTTGGAATGCTCGTGTGATCATATAATGAACCTGATGCGTATCATTAGGTGGAGCAATGATTCTGTCTTGATGCGCATGAATATGCAAGATGATGATCGATTTTTATCAAATGCCTGGCGGAGGTCCAGATGTTGAGTCACAATTGAGGCTAGACCGATGCTTCTAATGAAATGCTGTCCTAATGCGTATGAGTACACGGGACAATGCCATGCTCGATAGGGTGGGATGATGCCCGGTTATACCGAAAGACGGCCAACTCTTGTGTTGGCTATGGCTCGCGAGATCGTAATAATTAGAACATGTGTGATGGTATTACGCATGGGATATTATGAATGCGTTCTAATTATTGGTTATGCTTGATAAATTGATATTGGCATGTGTTAATTACTAACATGCGGGGGTGTGCCAAGGTGAGGTAAGGATTTGTGATGCTGTCTGTTTACGGCTACCTCTGAAATGAATTAGCATTCTAATTGAGGCTTAGGTTGTTGACTTGTTGTTGACACCTCAATTTTAATTAGGTTAATTTTATTTTATTAAGTTTTTATTTTATTTTTTCATTTCGGATAAATAAGATAATTAATAAACAAATAAACAAAGAAAAAAACAAAAAATAAAACAGCAAGAAAAGCAGAAGCCAGCAGCCCATTTTCTCCCTCTCTTCCCCCTCCGCATGGGCCTCTATGGCCCACTTTCCTTCTCCTCCGGCCCAGCCCTTTTCGGTCTTCTTCCTCTTTCGTCCGCTATGCAACACACGCGTAGAGGGCGCGACGCCGGACGAGCGGACGGACGGACGGCGACGCGCGTGAGAAAGGGGGGGCAGCTGGAGGATAAGTGGCGGATGGGACGCCGGTTCGGCCATGGGGGTCCGGTCGGCAAGCCAAAGACCGGCGGCCGAGCCTCTCTGTCGACCGGACCTCCTTGCCTATAAATAGCGGAGCATTTTCGTCGTTGAAAGACCAGAGAATATCGTGAGCTTGGAAACCTCCTCCTGAGAGACTTCGGAGAAGGTTGAAGAGCAAGCAAGAGAGAGAGAGGCCTGCGAGCTCCGAGAGATCCCCTGAGAGACTTCGGGGAACTCAAAGAGCGAGAAAGGGTGAAGCAATCGGGTCGCGAGCTCAACGACCTCCCTCCGAGAGACTTCGGGGGAGGCCGGCGGCGAGCGAACCCAGATCTGCGAGAACTCGAGAGCAGAGAGAGGAGAGAGATTGAAGCCGCGAGCATTCAAGCTTCCCTTGAGAGACTTCAGGGGAGGCTTGACGCTCGCGAGCCCAAATCAAAGGGAGGAAGCAGAGTTCGGGCACCCTCCGTCGAAGACTCATCTTCGCCGACGCTGCTGCTACTTTGCCACCGTTCCAACGCCGTTGCCGCGACCGATCCGCCCAAACCATACCAGATCTGGAGTTTTAAGACCTGCTGTTGCTGCCCCGAGCCAAGCTACCGCTGTCCCTGACGTCGTAGCGTTAGATCTTTGCCGAAACCAAGCCACCACCGTCACTGTGACCGAGCACCAGCCGCGAACCACGAGATCCCGACGCTAGTTGCTGCTGCTATCTCCCCCACGAGCCATTTCTGCTCTGAAGCTTGAAGAGCCAACGCAAAATCGAAGCCGCCGTAGTGAAGTTTCCCCCGGTCGTGCTGGTCCATTGTCGTCGCCACCGTTCGCCGCCGCACCACGCCTTCTTTGCGAACAGGTAACAGCGGGTATCGCTTGTGCCGTCACCGTCGAAACCCTAGCCACCGTCGTCCGTGTCCCGACCGTCGAGTCACTGCTGGGTGACGTCACTTCCTTAGTGGAGTCGCCAGGAGCCGCTTGTCGTCGCCTTATCGTCGACGCAAGCTGCAGCCTCAGTTCCTCCATGGGCACCGCGAGTAGAGAGGTGGGGGAGTGAGAGAGTTGCGAACCAGATGGAACCGGGTCGGGCGCATGACCCGGTTCCCCTAGGGTTTTAGTCGTGCGGGCTGGGAAGGGCCCAATTTTGTTGTGGGCTTGGGCCCTTTCGCCAAAAAGTGGGTTTGGGCTTTTAGATTATTCTTAAAAGAAAAAAGACAAAAAAATCCGAGTCGGGCCTGCAATGCGGGCCCATCTGCATTTGGGTTACCGGCCCGGGTCGGACCCAACCCACGGATCCGACCCGGGTTGGCTTTTTAAGTTTTATTTTAAATAAATAAATAAAATTTTATTTTATAAAAATCAAAAATAATTTATTTTCGAAAAAATATTAGAAAATGTTTTAATTTCCAGAAAAATCGAAAAATATTAAAAATGTTGAAAAAAGTTTTATTTTCTGAAAAATAAAAAATATTCCACATTTTCCAAAAAAATGCCAAAAATTCATGAAAAGGCCAAAAAATTCAGAAAAAGCCAAAAAGACTTGTATTTTTTTTTTCCAAAAAATACCAAAAAATCCCAAAAAATCCCTTTTGTGTCAAAAAAAAAATTAGAAAAAGACTCAAAAAATGTTTTTCCTCCCAAAAATGCATGGAAAATCTCTCGAACATCCAAAAAGCCTCAGGGTTTAAACAAGATTAGGTACCGAAAGGGCATTAGTGATTAACTAGTGTAATCAAATCCCCGATCCTAATTTCTTTGGTTGCGCAGGAGTGAGTATTTCTCCCGATACTTCACTTGGGTTTCTAATCAACCCATCCCAAATCGATTAGTGGCGACTCCATTTTAAAAATTGATTTACAAGTTAAAAATTTAGATTATTAAAGTCGTGAATTGGTGGACTTGGGAGAGTCCGGGCATAACTAATTTCAGCCGAGCCATTAGCCTCCTTAGGCGCTTGTACTCGATTGCGGGCGCCGAAAAAAAAAGAGAGGTCGCGACACTTGTTGAGATTTTATCTCATCCCATTGTTGTTAATTATTTTCAGGCCTGTAGCATGGAACATCGTCATGTGCAGTTTGGGCCAAGATATAGGCATGCTTGGCATCACTTTTGGTTGGCATTGTGTTAGCAAAGTTTAGGTTAACCCTGACCCCACGGGTTTTTGAGTTGGTCGGTAGGAAGTCATCCTTTGGAATGGGCTTGTAATCATTAAACTTCCTAAGGTTAACAAGTTAATATATAAATGCAGTACCATTGGAAATGTTTGCGGTGTTTTACTATCCCTGTTGTTTGTCATATGACTAGGTATTTTTTTTTTTTGGGTAAAAGGTAATAATTATATTGAGCAAAGACCAACTGTACAAAAGATCACGGCACCAAAACTTACACTCAAGATGAAAAGGTCATTATGAGTGGAAGAATGCCAGGATGTAGAAGCCACCAAACGCAACAACCAAACTACAATAGAAGCAAAGAGAACAAGAGACTAGCATGGCATGGACAACCGACACCTAGATACAAACACACGCTTGGCTAGGGAGGAGAAAAGATCCACAGCTACCACAGCAAGCAGCAACAACCTTGGATTGAGCAACATACACGCGTTAGCTGAAGTTAGGGAGGTGATTAAGGGTCCCTAGAGAAGATAATTGGGTCAATGCCCCAGCTCTATTGCAGTATTCTATTCCTGAAGTTATCATCCACGTTCCTGAAGGTGATAGCCTTATCTCTAACCACTTTAAAAAGTGGTTCTTCATAGCCAGGATGGCAAGTGGATATTCTCTAAATGTAATGTTGTTCCTATTTTTCCAAATAATATGACATAGCGCACCAAAGGAAAAGCGGGCAATGCACTTATAGAAATCCTTGCCCAACAGCAAGGTGGTGGCCCAACGAAGATTCTCCCCCCAAGACCTTGACCGTGACACGACAACCAAAAAATAGATGGTCAATAGAATCAGGCATATCATTGCAAAAAGCACAGGATCCACTTTATATTCTACCATACTGGGTATTTCCACTTGCATTTAATCGAAAGAATAAAAAGAATGGGTCGGCGACTGTTGGAGAAATCTTTCCAGAATATTTTGAAGCTGACAAAACGTTTCTTTCAATCTAAGTCTGGATGTTCGGAGACCGTCAGTTTAAAGTCTGAAGACTTTGTACTCTCGAGACTCAAGACTCAAGACCCAAGACTCAAGACTCAAGACTCAAGACTTAAGACTCAAGACTCAAGACTTAAGTCTATTCTCACTGACAGTCTTTCTAATCCAGTGACGAAGGAAATCCAAAGCCAAGGTATATGGTTGAGGATTCGATCCTATCCTCTGGAATAGATTCTTTGGTTGGATAATCATTTCGGATTCTTTGATTCTTATCTAAGATCGATCCGATGGTCGACGAAATAATCTTGGAATGTTCTATTCTTGGAAACCAAGATCCTGATTGTATGGGCGAACAGGATTGATGGGCTATCATCAGATTCCTTAAATAGCTCGGATGATCTTCTTGATTGATTCCGTCCAACGGGTAGATTGGAGGAATTCCTTTGGTAAGTGCCAACGGCTATGATGGCATAAAGGAGTATAAAAGGAAGACGTTCTAGTTGTTTTAAGTGTGTGATCGATAGAAAAATTCCAGAGTCTGAAGAACCTTGATTGTTAGTCGAGACAGTTCGAGCGAAATTGTATACACAGAGAGTGTTTATATTTGGTGACACCTTGAGCGAGAGTGGTAGATCATCTACACCTAGAATTCAAGGAAGATCAACACTGTAACAGCTCTTTGATCATAGTGGAATCCAGCCAATTGGCTGTCAGTGCAGAAGAGTGGACGTAGGCTTGGATCAAGCCGAACCACTATAAACCGCGTGTTTAATTCTCTCTTTCCTTGCTCAGTCTTACATTGATTATTATTCTTTGCAAATCCTTCAACTGTCTAAGTATTGCGCAAGTATACAGAAATTATCAAGAAAAATCTTTGTATACCTATTCACCCCCCTCTAGGTACTCATACTAGCAATATCAATTGGTATCAGAGCCCGTGTTCTTACTTTGTTTGAAGTGTTTTACTTCAGAGTAAAAGATCCATGGCTAGTATGCTAGCACCAGGGCTGATGGAAGGGCAAAGCAATACCAGACCACCCTACTTTGACGGAAAGGATTACAACATCTGGAAGAACAAGATGAAAGCTTTCCTACGATCCAAGGATCCTCTGGAATGGGATGTTGTGGAAAGAGGAATCACTCCTGCTGTTGCATCAGTCTCTGAAAGAGGGAAAGAAACTGTTGAAGCCAGCGGAATGCCTCAGGAAGAAATAAACAAGAGATAAGCACTCGATGCAAAAGCAATTTACTCTTTATATTGTGCCTTGTCTCCAACTGAATATAACATAATATCTTCTTGTGTTACAGCAAAAGAAGTATGGGATAGATTACATATCACCTATGAAGGAACAGATCGAGTGAAGGAGACTAGAATCAATATGAAGCCTTCAAAATGAAACCAGGAGAATCTGTAACTGACATGTTTAGTCATTTTACAGATATTGTCAATGGTCTTGAGAACCAAGGACAAAAAATTTCTGATCCCATGAAGGTGAACAAGCTTCTGCGTGGACTCTCCAAGGATTGGAATCATATAAAGACTTCAATAAGAGAGACGCAAAGAATCATGCCATTATCTGTAGACGAGCTAATTGGAACTCTTCAGTCTTACGAAGTGGAACGAATTAATGAAGACGAAGATCCAAGAGGTAAGAAATCTATTGCACTAAAATCAAATGATGATTCTGATGATGCAGATTCTGAAGATGATATGGATGATGAGGAGCTCGCCCTCATGATAAGAAGATTCAAGAAACTGAATAGAAAAGGCAGAAGGTTCAACCCAAAGAAACAAAGTTTTCAGAGACAGCAGACCAAGTCTGTTGATGATGAGGAACCAAATAGAGATGTAGTTTGCTTCGAATGTAAGAAGAAGGGACACATCAGACCCAACTGTCCTCTTCTGAAAAAGAAAAGAGGAAAAGCTGAGAAGTTTCGAAAGGCTCTCAAAGCCGAAACCTGGAGTGATACAAAATGTGAAGAAAGTGATAATGAATATGCCAACATATGTTTGACGGCACATTCAGACTCAGACTCAGATTCTGGATCAGACTCAGACAGTGAATTTGAGGTAAGTGATTTTAAAATTCCTGTCAAAGTCTCTATATATATTGATGAACTGTGTTTCGTCTTAAGACTTCTCTCAAAAGGATTTCCGAACTTAAAAAGGAAAACTCAATTCTGAAACAAAAGGAAGTTACTTTAGAAGAGAGAGTTAAAAGTCTAGACCTAAATGTTTCTGCTCTTAAAGAAAAAGAAGATGATCTTTTGAAAGAAAATGTTTTCTTAAAAACAGACTTATCAAATATTTCAAAGAAGTTTTCGATAGGGTCGGAAAAACTTGAAAAAGTTCTTTCAGTCCAAAGACCTTACTTTAATAAGTCTGGTCTAGGTATGCCAGCGGAAACAATCCCCTTGATTGATTTTCCAAAAGTAAAAGAAAGAATTAAGAAAAGACCGTCAAAAGAGGCTTACAAAAATCATTTCAAGAAAATCTTTGTAAAGTCTGTAGGTTGAAATGCTCTAAGATGTTCAAAATGTAACAGTCAAGATCATTTTGAAAAAGACTGTCCTATGGTTTGGAAACCTGTTAAGAAAGTATGGCCTAATAATGCTTATCCTACTAACATCAAAGGACCCAAGAAAATTTGGGTACCAAAGAAAGCTTGAGACTCTCTTTTGAATGCAGATCTCCGTCAAGAAAAAGATAAAATGGTATCTTGACAGCGGATGCTCAAGACACATGACAGGAGACTCAAAATGCTTCGTAAAGCTTGTTCAAGTAAACGGTGGAAATGTTTCATTTGGAGGAAACGGCAAAGGAAGCATCGTGGGATTTGGAACTGTGAGAATTGGAAATCTCACAATAAGCAATGTTTCTCTAGTAGAAGGACTCAACTATAACCTTCTCAGCATTAGCCAACTGTGTGATACTGGTTTCAAGATCTCATTTCAAGAAGGAATTTGCTATGGAATTAGTAAAGACTCTACTGAGTCTTTCATGGGTCGAAGACATGGAAACATCTACCTCTTAGACATGAAAATGAATGAATCTCAATGTCTAATTTCAATCCAAGATGAAGCAAGCTTATGGCACAGAAAGCTTGGCCATGTCAATATGAAGCAATTAGCCAAAATCTCATCAAAGCAGCTTGTTCGAGGACTACCTAAATTGCCATACCAAAAGTCTGATTCATGCACTCCATGCATTCTGGGAAAGCAGGTAAGAAATTCATTTAAGCCAATAAATCATGTCTCTACTAATCATGTACTACAGTTGCTGCATATGGATCTCTTCGGACCAACCAGAACTCAGAGTATTGGAGGTAAGAAGTATTGTCTAGTAATTGTAGACGATTACTCTCGCTTTACCTGGGTATATTTTCTTGCAAGTAAGTCAGAAACCTTTTCGTACTTTGAGAAGTTTGCTAAAAAGGTTCAAAATGAAAAAGGATGTGCTATTTCAAGTATAAGAACAGATCATGGAGGTGAATTTGAAAATCAAGATTTCACAAAATTGTGTGATGAATCTGGTTTTAAACATGTATTCTCCTCTCCATACACTCCTCAGCAAAATGGAGTTGTGGAAAGAAAGAATAGATTTCTTCAAGAAATGGCTAGAACACTTTTAATTGAAAGCAAAATTTCTTCACGATTTTGGGCTGAAGCTGTTTCAACAGCATGCTATATTATCAATAGAGTCTTCCTAAGACCTATTCTTGAGAAAACCCCCTATGAACTATTCAAAGGTAAGAAACCTATTGTTTCATACTTTCATGTGTTTGGTTGCAAATGCTTTATTTTGAAAAATGCAAGTGATCGAGTTGGTAAGTTTGAAGAAAGATCAGATGAAGGCATCTTCCTTGGATATTCTACATCAAGCAAAGCCTACAGAGTCTATAACAAGAAAAGCCAGTCTGTGGAAGAATCAATGAATGTCAAATTCCAAGACTCGCCGCAAGATGAATCCAGCCGACTCAATATGAAGAGTCCGAACTCACTCTAGACCTTCCAAAGTCTTCAACTCAAGAAGCATCTAGACTGAAGTCCATCATAAAGAAGCTCTTGAAGATTCAAATTAAGAAAGAGATCATCTACGAAGCAAATCAACCAGTAACTGGAAACACAAATCCAGTCATCCTAAAGATCTCATTATTGGCGAAATCAATGAAGGAATCCGCACCAGATCAAAAAGGCGTGGAAGAAGCTTTATCTGATGAAAGCTGGATCAAAGCTATGCAAGAAGAGCTCAGACAGTTCAACATTAACGATGTCTGGGAATTGACATCTAAACCAAAAGGTAAAACTGTTATTGGAGCTAAATGGGTATTCAGGAACAAGATGAACGAAGAAGGAAAAGTCGTACGAAATAAAGCAAGACTCGTGGCCAAAGGATATACGTAAGAAGAAGGAATAGACTATGACGAGACTTACGCACCAGTAGCAAGGTTAGAAGCTATTCGTCTATTACTTGCGTTTGCTTGTTACAAAAATTTCAGGTTATTCCAAATGGACGTCAAAAGTGCTTTCCTAAATGGATTTATCCAAGAGGAAGTTTATGTGGAACAACCGCCTGGATTTGAAGACCCAAAGAAGCCAGACTCAGTTTTCAGACTGAAAAAGGCTCTGTATGGTCTAAAGCAAGCACCTCGAGCTTGGTACGACAGATTAAGTAAGTTCTTATTACAGAACGGATTTGTCAAAGGTAAAGTAGACACTACTCTATTCATCAAAAAGGAAAACAAAAGCTTTTTACTCGTTCAAATATATGTTGATGACATTATTTTTGGATCCTCTAATGAAAGTCTTTGCAAGAAATTTTCTAAGTCTATGCATGACGAATTTGAAATGAGTATGATGGGAGAGTTAACATTCTTTCTTGGCCTTCAAATAAAGCAATTGAAGGAAGGAACTTTTATCTTCCAAGAAAAATATGCTAATGATCTTGTCAAAAGATTTGGATTGGAAAATTGCAAGAAGACTGACATACCAATGTCAAGTTCCTTGAAGATAGACAAAGATGAAGAAGGGAAGAAAGTTGATCAAAAGCTGTATAGAAGCATGATCGGTTCACTTCTTTATCTTACTGCTTCTAGACCTGATATTTTGTTGAGTGTTTGCATCTGTGCTAGGTTTCAATCAGATCCTAGAGAATCACATCTCATTGCCGTGAAACGTATTATCAAATATGTTGCCTCATCTTCAAGCATCGGTCTTTGGTATCCAAAGAGGGAAGACTTTAATCTTCTAGGATACTCAGATGCAGATCTTGCCGGTTGTAGAGTCGATAGAAAGAGCACTTCTGGAACTTGTCAACAGCTTGGAAACAGAACACAGTCTTGGTTCTCAAGGAACCAAAGCACAGTAGCTCTTTCAACGACAGAAGCAGAGTATGTAGCTCTTGGAAGCTGCTGTTCGCAAATTCTATGGATAAAACAACAGCTACAAGACTTTGGCATTGAAGACTCATGCACAGAAATCAGATGTGACAACACCAGCGCGATCAATCTCACCAAAAATCCAATCCTTCATTCAAGAGCAAAGCATATTGAGATTCGTCATCACTTCATTAGAGATCATATTCAAAATGGAGTAATCTCAATTCAATTTGTTGATTCAAAGAGTCAACTAGCGGATATATTCACAAAGCCTTTGGAGAAAAATCAATTCGACTTCATCCGCTCAAGACTCAACATTTTGAAGCTTGAAGAAGTCAAAGTCTAGAGACTCACCAACTCTGAGACTCTGGTCTCTCAGACTTTAAATCATGAGACTCAATCATTCATGGATAAAGACTGTAAGTTGCTATTTTATCTCGAAAAGGTACGTTCTTTCTTTCAGATATAATTCGTGTGAAATTTTAAAACTTGTCTTTTTCAAGGAATTAATTTTGGCAGTTATTGATTTTGAAAAGAAGTGTTCGTATACTTTCCTTGTACCGATTAAACTTCTCCTTTCAAATCCGAGGTATATATATATACAGTCTTTCTTCGCCCAATTTTCAAAACCCTAAAAGGCACTCTCCTCCCGATACTGTTTCTACTTCTTGTTCGTCGTCGAGAAAGTGGTCATTTTTCTTGGGAAGAGCAAGTGAAGGAATCTTCCAATAGACAAAGAAAGATGTCGTCTTCGAGGAAATCATCAAGAATCGCAAGCAGGGGACCACAAAGAATGGAGAAGGGACCGACTCACTTCGATCTTACTGAGGAAGAAGACTTATCAAGTCAGCGACAAAGTCCGATTCGCTCTCCTCCACGTCATTCATCGTCTCCTGCCCCACAAGGTGCAAGTCAACATCTGGAAGAAGAGATAATCGAGGAAGCCGACCCAGTAAGAGTCCAAAGACCCTCCTTTATCTATAAGCTTTATCGTGCGTTGAAAAGCTCCGGTTCTTCATTAAAATATATAGATGACTTCCTTAAGGACAAAAATTATGGGAATGAGTATCTTTTTTTGCGGAAAATGGAGGAATTGGAAATTGCTCCGAAAGGAAGGGCAGAGGAGGCTCTTGCGAACATTCCCAGAGACCCTCGTTTGCCAGGACAAAATCTGATTGACGGGAACGATGACGACAAAATGTTCCTTGAATTTAAACCCAGAATGGGTGTGGCAGCAAAGGTGAAAGGAAATCGGATGGATTTGTTTAAATCCAAGGATCAGGAAAAAGTGTATTTCAGGCTGTTGAAAAGAGGGGTGATAAACCCTAGAAGTGTCGATTTTGACTTCCTGGACACCATCAACGTGAACTTAAGAGAAAAGTTGAATTTGCTTCAACTTGAGACTTTTTGCTCTGACTCTACGGATGGGTATGCTCAACTGACCGCTTATTTCTATTCAAATCTTAGCTTTTTGGATGCGAATAGAATTTCATTCAGTGTTCGAGACCAAGTCTACGTGGTAGATGTGAATATGTTGGCGGATATAGTTGGAGTTGAACAGGGACGCTATCTCCCAATCAAAGTCTCACCTGCTCGTACTACTCTGGATCTTGTCAAAGATAGGGACGTAGAGAAGAAAATTACCTATTCCAGGATGAATGCCATCAACATTGTGCTTCATAAGATTGTGATCAACTGTCTCAGACCGAAGTCTACGTCAAAGACTTCTGTGTCTCTTTCTGAAGCAAAGTTGATGTACGCGATCAACTCAGGACGGAAGTTTTCTCTCCCGCACACTATTCTCTTCCATATGTAGAGCAATGTCAAAAGACAAAGGACAATTGCCTTATCCCGGTCCGGTGACCAAGATCTTCGTACATCTGAACATTGAACCGCCACATACATTTTGTGTTCGACCGTGTGATAAGATGGTGGTAGGGTTGAAAATGTTAATGAAGATGCGTCTGCAAGAACTCTCCAAGGCAATGGAGAAATTCAAAGTGAAATCTCCAGTTCAGTCTGCCTCAAAGAGAAAAGGAAAAGAGGTCATTGGTGCTCCATCGAAAAAGAAGAAAAGAACTCTCATCCTTGAGGATGAAGATGAAGATGAAGATGAAAATGATGAAGATCCCACTATCCAAGCACTGACAAGAACAAGACGTTCTGTGTCTCATCCGACAGATCTTCAGAAGAACAGAGAAGAGGAAGAACAGAGAGAGAAGGAGAAAGAAGTTGAAGAAGAAGAAGAAGGAGAAAAAGAAAAGTCTGCTGATAAATCTGGAGAGAAGGGAAATCAAAAGCATGATCATCACTCTTCCTCTTTCGATGTCCTAGAGACAGGGGGAGTTAGCGAGCAAGAGAGGTCTACACCTCATGCTGCTGTCAGTGAAGATCTAAGACAATCTCCAGAAGACCCAGAAGAAGTTCAGGTCTCTCAATTGCCTGAAGAAGGTGATACGTCGATTCCAAATCTGCCAGACCATACAGAAGCGCCATCGTCTGCATTTACTCCATCAGAGAAAGCTCATGCCAGTACACAGACGGATGATTCTGCAGATTTTCGTAGCATCATGAATATTCTTCTGGAAATGCGTAGCCAGATATATGTTCTGGACTGTGAAATCCAAGCTTTGAAGAATGCTGGACAAGCATCTTCAGTCTCTCTGGAGGATAAATTCAAAGACCTCGCTCTACAACTTCAAGCCAATGCTAAGGGAGAAGAGGTAGCTCATCTGAGAGAAGACATGAAGAAGCTCGAAGGAGTAGTCCAGTCCATTGGGGATTTCCAGATCGTGCGCATTCCCAAGCAGACATGACTCCTTTCTCACCCTTTTTAATGCTGACAAAAAGGGGGAGAACCAATTTGAACCAACAACTATCTTTTAAAACTTTTTTGTGGTTATGTTTATTTTTGAGTATGACTTGAGAACTTGAACTTGGGTGTGAACTTGACTGAATTGACTGTGGATTGTGATGCTTGACTGGTTGCATTTATTCAAGTGTTGTTATATGGTGTTTCTCATGAAAGACTAACCAATTTTCTGTGGATGCAGAGTCTGGTTGTTTTATTAATCTTTATGAGTTAGCCATATTGCTTGAGAAATGTTTTGCAGGTCAAAGTTGTTCAAATCTTCAAGAAAGTTTTGTCACCATCAAAAATGGGGAGATTGTTGGAGAAATCTTTCCAGAATATTTTGAAGCTGACAAAACGTTTCTTTCAGTCTAAGTCTGGATGTTCGGAGACCGTCAGTTTAAAGTCTGAAGACTTTGTACTCTCGAGACTCAAGACTCAAGACCCAAGACTCAAGACTCAAGACTCAAGACTTAAGACTCAAGACTCAAGACTTAAGTCTATTCTCACTGACAGTCTTTCTAATCCAGTGACGAAGGAAATCCAAAGCCAAGGTATATGGTTGAGGATTCGATCCTATCCTCTGGAATAGATTCTTTGGTTGGATAATCATTTCGGATTCTTTGAATCTTATCTAAGATCGATCCGATGGTCGACGAAATAATCTTGGAATGTTCTATTCTTGGAAACCAAGATCCTGATTGTATGGGCGAACATGATTGATGGGCTATCATCGATTCCTTAAATAGCTCGGATGATCTTCTTGATTGATTCCGTCCAACGGGTAGATTGGAGGAATTCCTTTGGTAAGTGCCAACGGCTATGATGGCATAAAGGAGTATAAAAGGAAGGCGTTCTAGTTGTTTTAAGAGTGTGATCGATAGAAAAATTCCAGAGTCTGAAGAACCTTGATTGTTAGTCGAGACAGCTTCGAGCGAAATTGTATACACAGAGAGTGTTTATATTTGGTGACACCTTGAGCGAGAGTGGTAGATCATCTACACCTAGAATTCAAGGAAGATCAACACTGTAACAGCTCTTTGATCATAGTGGAATCCAGCCAATTGGCTGTCAGTGCAGAAGAGTGGACGTAGGCTTGGATCAAGCCGAACCACTATAAACCGCGTGTTTAATTCTCTCTTTCCTTGCTCAGTCTTACATTGATTATTATTCTTTGCAAATCCTTCAACTGTCTAAGTATTGCGCAAGTATACAGAAATTATCAAGAAAAATCTTTGTATACCTATTCACCCCCCTCTAGGTACTCATACTAGCAATATCAGCGACGAGTTTTAGGATGTCACAATTTTAATTGACTGTCGATGGATGTTTGCACGCTTAGAGTTCAGGGTGTGACAAAAAGTGAATTAAATGGGTGGGAGTCGATTAACCTAATTTAAGTTAAATATTAATGTATTTAGGTAATATGGGTTGGGTTGGCTATGGGATGGATCGGGTTGGGTATGGGTCATTAAATTTACATTACATGAAAATGGGTCAAAACGGATTAAATGGGTCAATATGGGTTAGACTATTTTCAACCCAACCCAATCCCAATCGACCCTACCCACTCATTTGGTGGCCCTAGTGGCATATGATCATGTATTGAGAATCTTAGTTTATAAGTGTGAGAGAAAGTTTGACTCTTTAAGCTACCTTTTGAGGTAAGATAAGCCTAAAACCACCCAACAAGGAGAAACTTATAGTTTTGAGGTTTCAAGATACCCTTAACTTTCTTGATGTTAACCTAATGAAATAATTGAGGATTGGAAGGATTACAAGAGAGTTTGATGGAGAGAAAATGGAGCAAAAAGGGCTAATGTTGTCAATTTGTGTCCACTTGTTTTAATTGTGTTTGCGACTGTGTCAATTCATCATGACTTCTATTAGACATGTCAAACCATTGGATTAGACAAAAACATGTAAATATCTCGTCAACAAATTGGTTAAACATATGGTGATGTGTCATATTGGGCTACGTCCGTGCCTTTTGTGTTTGGTATTGTTATGTAAATAGTTTTTGTCAATATTGGAAGCATTAATGAGAAGCACGAACTAGGTAGGTGTTGATTACATCTTCTCCCATCATGCGTGCATTTTGCTCACGTATGCTAGCTCTCATATGAGTTTTGCATCTTTTGAATGCCATGGTTCATGGTATTATATTTTTGAACATGTGATTATGGGCTTTAATTCTTTGTAGGCTTCTCTGGCCAATGACTACATAGCATTTGTTAATTGTGTAATGTGGAGTCATGATGGAATCATTTTTGGTATGTACAAGTGTTCATAAGTTGCTAGTACTGATGATTTGTGGTACTCACTTTAGGTGTTGCTTATTCCAAGCGCATGGTACACATATACTCATATCATAGTGGTGATGACATAAGGAACCACCTTGAGGTTTGTTTCTAAACAAGGAGAAAAAAAGTCAAACTTCTTTGTTCTGCTGACAATAGCCACCTAAATGTGAGTACAACTTGATTTTGACTCTAAACTAATGTCTGAGATAGCTCGAGGCTCATGTTGGAAGTGTTAATGTTCTTGCCTTTTCATATTCAAAAAAATAGTCATAGTCATGCGTTGTGACCTGTGGAGAGAACAGGTCGATCAAGGTATATTTTGATTGTTTTCCTCAGTTTTACAATGTTATGTTGTTTGATCCTTTTTAACCAATCTAGTAGAATTATGCAGATATGAGATGCAGTGACTAGGGCTCAGCAACGAACTTTCGAGATTCATGAAGCACCTGTATATTCAATTTGTCCACACGACAAAGAAAATATTCAAGTGCATGGTTATTTTGCGTACTAACAAGGACATATTGCAAGCATGGCCAATCAGTTGTACCCTTGACTATCCACTGGACTTCTTATTTTTTCTCGGTTAGGTCAAAAAATCTGGTTCAATTTGTATGAGAAGTGTGAATTTGCAAGACTTCCAACTTTTAACCTGTCTTGATTAGAATGTGCTTGTTAAACATGGTAACATGGTCCAAAGACCAAGCTGCAAATTTGATTCTTTCAGGCGATGCTACCAAGCATGGACAATTGGGTAAAGGTCTTTGCAATATGACTTCTTGCTTAATTCTATGTTCAGAAGGAAAATTGTTCTGCTTCAATTATTTGTTCTCCCTTGGTTTTCTCCTTCAGTTATGATTGGTTAAATTTATAATAGAAGGCTGTTTATTGTGTCTGAGTGGAGCAACAATTGGTGATGTTATTTTCTTCGTTTCAAATTTGTTAAACATTTACGGTTGTGTACACTCTATGACAAAGAAATTTTATAATTTTTTTAAACATTAATGGTTGTGTACACTTTATTACAAAGAAATTTTATGATAACTCGTCATTCTAGGATGTTGTGTTTAAATAATTAGAGTTCTTAGTGGATATGCTTTATCTGTGCATGGTATTGAAATTGATTATACAATATTTCTCTAGTATAGTCCATCTTCTCAACGGCAATAGATGGGAAAATTAAGACTTGGTTTTATGACAACATGAGGTGAAGAGCTGAGGGGTCACTCTTCTACTGTGATGGCATATAGTGCTGATGGAATAAGGTTTAGACCATCAGCAATGCATTTCAAGCTTGATTTTCTATCCCATCTCTTTCTTTTTGACCGAAATAACCTATTTTACCGATTTTATTTGGCTGTAGGTTGTTCTCGTGTGGGGCCAATAAAGAAGGAGAATCATACTTGGTTGAATGGAAAGAAAGTGAAGGGGCTATCAAGCGTACATATTATGGTTCGGGAAACAAATCTGGTGGGCTTGTGTAGTTTGATACTACCAAAAATAGATTTTTGGCTGCTAGTGAAAAGTTCATGGTCAAATTTTGGGATATGGACAATAACAATATTCTGATTAGTACCGATGCTAAGGGTGGATTGCTGGTTATTCATTATTGTTGATTTATTTCGATTGAAATCGGACCTTTCTATTAAACCAACTCGTTAAATTTGCATGCTTCACCTTGTATTAGATTTAACAAGGAAGGAAATCTATTAGCCATCTCAACAATTGACAAAAGTATCAAAATTTTGGCAAATGCTGATGGGAATAGGCCGCTCCGGACAGTGGACAATTGGCCTTTTGATGCGTCTAAAATCACTCCTGGACCTCTTTTGAAGGTAAGCTTTTTCAAGAGTACATTGATTTCATAGAGATGAGCTTGCTAAACGTCTTGAATCTTGTACCGCCACCAGCAATCGCAATATTTGGCTCTAGTGATGCTGCTGGGACGAGCTTGGGTAATGGAGGGATTCTTGTGGCAATATTAAAATGTTTGATCCAATTTCTAGAATCTTCGAGATGGGCATTTGGTAGAGAAGTCTAGAAAAGTCTATACAAGAAAAATTTAGCACAAATGTCTCAAGTCCACCAAAGTTTTTTTTTTGTATTAAAATCCATAAAAATTATCTTTGCAACATGGTAGAGATAGTTGCCTTAAAAAGGAAAAAAATCTCAGACTCGAGTTGAGATTTTTGCATGTCTTAGTTGATGATGTAAGCCGATAAAAAGGCTTAGGATTGTCCAAAGGCAAACGCGTTTAGCGCTCTTTTTTTCTTCAAAAATAAATTTGAAATAAAAATCTGTATAGTAACGTAATTTTATTTTTCAATTTCTAGGAAAAAAATTTAGTGCATAAATAAGTTTGGAATACAAATAAAAAATAATTTTATATATATTTCTATTTCTGAAATAGAAATAAAAATAAAAACTTTTCTCATTACTTATCCTTGCCATCCACGACCATCACCTACTGACCACCTGCCTACCTGCGGCCGCCTGCCAGTCACCGGCCGCTCGCCAGTCACCGCGTAGAAACTTTAAGGCCTATATCTCTTCGTAGTTTCTTGCATATGGAATAAAAGTAGAAAAATCTATTTGTGACTAAAATTTGTACAAGAAACAAAATAGTTGTAAATCCCTTCTACATTTGTATTATAAAAGCCTCTTTTTGTTCTTTTGTTTTTTGTTTTTAATCCTTGTGCTCCCTTGCTACCACTTTCAGAAACCTTTGCCCAATTCTTTTACATTGGCAAACAGCTGACGTCCGCAGCCTTTTTTTCCTCACATCCAGTCATATTTTAACACATTTATGTGGATTTTGAATTAAAAAAAATTCCTTGATGTTCCATTAGCCATGGACCTCGGACTAGCTGGCTGCCACCATTGAACACCATCGCTCTTGAGGTCAAGCTCCAAATCTAGCCAAGTCGTGGCCTTGACGCCGCACTAGATCTAGTCCACCTTCGCTTGCTTCAAGCTCATCCATGGCCACCTCCAAATATGGTTGAGCTTAACTTCACGCGAGATATCGTTCGCCTTAAAAACGGTTTGAGCTTGGCGACTCCTCCATGATTGCCGAGAAGCCGCCGAGATCTCAACCACAACGTCAACCTTGGTAGCCATAGAACACCGCCATCTCCAGATTTGGAGGCCCAACGGCAATGGAGCCTAAGCGTCCAGATCTAGCCTTGGCGAAGAACGTGACATGACCTCGAGTTGCAGCAATGACCGTCGTTAGAGGTCACCTTAAGAGAGGGCGTTAAAAGTTGCAGATGGCCATGGACAGTGTGACATCCTGAATTTCAGGTTCTGCTGTCGATTGAATAAGTTGGGCTTTTCATCAATGCTCCTATAGTTCTTTTCCTTGAGCCAATCACTTACGGGATAACTAGTCTATAAGATGAAGCCGTTAAGGAATCTAAACGCAATAGACTTAAGACATCGACTAGGATTTGATTGCTTGACCGTGCTAATCTGCAAGGGTCATTACAGCATAGTTAAAAATGGATTAGAGACCAAAGATAGGTCGATTCGACAGAGGTATGTGATTAGTGTGTGGGTGATTCCACATAATTGTAAAATTCTCGTCGAACGGCACTAGACCAATTTATCTGTCATTTCTGTATCCTGTGTTCATATTTGAAACCTTGAGATTTTCACAACAACCGAGAGTTGCCAATATGTCGAAGATGTACATTGTGGCTCAAAAATAATCAACCACGGGTCAATTGCACTAAAAATTCATAAAAGATACATGGTAGGTTAGGTCATGCTAAAATCATACCCGATTGAAATTAACTGCGAATTGGAACCCGATTTCAGAAATTGAAAGTTCTGTCATGTCACGATTCATTTTAGGAACGTCGACTCGTCCTCCGAAGATTTTTATACAAATCGAGATTTTTGGCAGAAAATCAAAGTTAGGCTGTTTTGGATCGAGAAGTTCGAGGGACCATTTTTGGGTGGATTTTTGGGATTCAAGTTAGTTCAATTGATGAGAAAAAATCATGGATTGAGTGTGGACACCTTGGCTGATTTTTTTGGACTTCAATTGGATTGATTTGAGTAAGAATTGAATGGAATTGAAGGGGAAATGTCACAAATTCATAGCCTTGGAGGGGTGCAACATTTTAGCCACCTTGGGAGGCTTCTTGGAGAAGTTTTGGAGCGGATAAGGGTAGAGGATGGGGCTAATGGCTGGTGGGGGCAGCTCTCAAGTGTTTGGAGACTTTGAGGGAGGCATTGAAGGCCTTGTCTCCTTGACTAACTGCTGTAGCTCCTTCTTCCTTCTCCTTATTGTTGCTTTCCCCATTGTTCTTGCTATTGGAGAGCTCAAGAAACCAGAGAAGACCAGCCAAGATCAGCCAGCTAAGCCGCACGCTCGCCCGAGCCCGTTCGTTTGCCAATCACTGCTCGCTTGCGCCCACACGCTGTCCTGCATCCCACGAGTTTAACCCGCTGTCTCGAGCTTGCCTAGTTGCCATCTAGTCTATCGAGCCTCCTCTGTTGTTCGTACAAGCTGTTGGAGCCACCATTTGGCCTTACTGAAGTTGCTGTCGCCCATCCCTCACCGTTTCAGCCCCAACCAGCCTCTTAGATCACCTCTTCCAGCAAGGAGCAGAGGAAGAAGTTCCAACAAGAGCTAAGACTTCTAGGCTCATTTTAGGTCCCTTTCGAACCTCCGTTGGTGTCGCCGTGGGCTTGAGTGTTGCTCACCTCCGCGTTGCCATCGCCGGGAACTCATCAGATCACAAAATCGATGAGTTTACTCACTAAATCTTGCTTAGGAGGTTAATTATGCTTAATGATTGATTAGATTAGCTTAATAATAGATTAGTTATAATCTAGAATGGTTAGATTAGCCTTAGAATGTATTAATGTAGCACCCCGAACCCTTCGGCGGTTGCCACAAGCACCGATGTTACATCTTATTACCCTTTCATGCCTTACACTTAGAGAAAGCGTCATTAATCACAAGCATTTTTTTTTTAAAAGCAGTCCCAACGCGACTCACTAGCGGAAGCAAAATAAAACATCACCATCTCTCCCCTACCAACCATTATACCAATACACACCACTAATCACCAGGATTTTATAAACAAGCAACGACACTTTATTTACATATTCTTTCAGGATGTGACTTCTTTTCGGGTCGATACATAACAAGGAAAAGCTAGGACTCTGCCATGTCCAGCCTAAAATCTCAAAAAGGATCCTCGACCCTCTACATCACATGTGCTCAACTCCCATCATAAGTGTCGGCTAACTAACCCCCAAAAAACACAGCCCCTACTCATGGCGCACAGGTCTCACACCCAGTCCGGTGCGTCAGGCGGCGGCGGTGGCAGCATCCCTTTCATCACCCCATCACGGCGAACGTGGATAGAGACAAACTCCTGAACGACTGGACCCCTAGCTAGGCCTATGTCGTATGTAATAAAACAACGCACACGTATGTAGGTGAGTCCAGGCACAGAAGGACAACTGAACTCCTCACACTCTACCTCGACGTCGGACGGTAACCCGTAAAATGCACCCCGTGCGACGGCAGTAAGCGGCATATTGCTAATCTGAAATGTTGGTCCCCAAAAGGAGTGAGTACAACCACTCAGCAGATAAGGAATCTAATAACAACTCAATGCATCATACAAATCATACATGCATTGTAGGCGTTACTTACCTTGAAGCCATGCGCATACTATCATGCACCATCATATCATATATGTCATCATTATCATGGCATCATTACATCATACAAGTCATCATTATCATGACACCATCACATCACACATGTCATCATCATCATGGCATCATTATATCATATATGTCATCATCATCATGACATCATCACATCTCACATGGCATCATGCCATATCATATATCATCATCATTATCATTATCATGCATATCATCATGCATATCATGCCATGGGTGATCATCATTATCTCACATCACATATCATCATCATCATGCATATCATCATGCATATCATGCCATGGGTGATCATCATTATTTCACATCACATATCATCATCATCATCATCATCATCATCATCATCATCATCATCATGCCATGGTTTAATTTCCACTTTTTGCTTTCAATTTGATCACCACATCACGCATTCCTCAAATCATCAATTTCATTATCCCCTCGGGCAAAGACCTCCGAGCCTTCCGGCATTTAGCCTCCTAGGCCACTGGGCATCCGGCCCCCCACATTTCGGGCATCTCGCATCCAAACTGGCATCACGAGGCATTCCCTTCGGGCAAAAACCTCCGACAGGGCTTTCGGCATTTACACTCCCTGGTCGGGCATCCCGCACCCCAAATCCTAGCATCGCGAGGCATTCCCTTCGGGCAAAAACCTCCGACAGGGCTTCCGGCCCCCCACATTCCGGGCATTCTGAATCTCCCAGGGTAATCCGGCAATGCATCTCTATACATTCCGGCATTAACCTCCACCACAACCACCTCCTCACTTATCATTATCCACATTTACCATTATTTTGGTCTCAATTTAACGTGGTACATGGCGTGACATCAAACAAGTCATACTTGGCATGAAATTCACACATGCATTTCAATTCAATGTCATACATATACCAAGACTTTATCACACATGCATCTCGATTCAATGTCGTACATATACCAAGACTTTATCACACATGCAACATAAATTAATTAAATGGAATCTATGGCCAAAATAATCTATTTTATTTTATTTTATTTATTATTATTATGTAAATATTAAATTCAATATTTATAAATTCCCAAAATTATAAAAATTCAAGAAATCATTAAACAAACCAATAGGATGATAATTACATGCAAAATTCATGGCCAAATTGAATTTTTACAAAATCTCACAATTTTCACAAAACACCCTATGATTCTCGGATGAAACCAGAATGCACGATTTCCGAAGAAATTTGATTAAAATATCCATATGGACTCCAAAAATTATGAAATTTTACTTGATTATAGAAAAGGAATTTTCGTACAACTTTCATGAAGAAATCTAAGCCAAATTATTCTTAGATTATTTTATACGGTCTCACGAAGCTTTTGGATCCACTACCGCATCGTCCAGTGTACACATCTCCGAAATATTCAGATTTCACCTAACTATTATCTTTCGTTTTCTATGAAATTTGGATATGTTATATATCATGATGTTCTCTACAAGTTTCATGAAGAGATCTAGGTCAAATAACCAGAATATAGTCATCTTTTAGGTCCTTGAAGCTTCGGGTGTCTCCGAATACATCACCAGAATCATCGTCTTCAAGATCTAGTCGATTTACTATGCTATAATTGTTAGTTTCACTTAAAATTTGAGTATGTTGTAGTTTAAGATATAACCTACAACTTTCATGAAGAAATCGAAGTGATATTCTCATCACAAACCAACATGAAATCACGAATCCAGCAAAAGGTCAGTAAAAACTCTCCAGATCTGAGGTCTCCGTAGGATGAGACTTTAACCCCTCAAATCTCCATCATTTTCCACGAAATCTCAGTATGTTGTAGTTCAAGATGTTAGCTACAACTCTCAAGAAGAAATTGAAGCTAAAATCGGACTCCAAACACACATGCAAGCTCAAACAAGTTTCTGACTCACACGGTCCGAACACGAGCAGCCATACCATTCAACATAGATCATCCATTCTTCGGTTTTTGTCACTTAAACACTCAAAGATTCAACATGCAAGCAACATACAAACATGCAAGAGAAGCTAGAGGACTCCCACTTGCCTTTAGACCGGACGGACGACGGCGTAGGATGGCGAACATGGCGGCACACGGTGGACAGACAACGGTTCCTCCTCCTCTCTCTCTCGGCCGCTCCCCCCTCTCTCTCGCACAAACCCTCTCTCTCTCTCTCTCTCTCTCTCTCTCTCTCTTTGGGCGAATGAGGTAAAACCGGCCACCTTCTCTCTCTCTCTTCTCTTTTATACCCCCAAAAGCTCATCATTAGTAATGATTAGATTGCCTCCTAATTAGCCAATGCATGCCCTTCTTCTTGCCACTTGTCTTATTGCATGCATAATGGGCTTGGGCTTTTTGGGCTTGGGCTTGGGCCATCCGGCCACTCTTGGGCCTCCCCTTGGCTGGTCGACAGCCCCCTTTAGTGGGCCTTATTGGGCCGACTAGCTTGGCCCATCAAGGCTTCGGCCAATGGGCCTAAGGCCCAACCCAAAAATTGACTTTTCCTCTCTTTTTTTTTTTTTTTTTAATTTTGAATTTCTTCTATAAATATTTTAAACTTTAAATTTTCCACATGGCCAACGTCTTATGACATTTCATTTATTGAAATTTAATTTATAAAGTGCATGGCCAAGCATAGATTATTAATTTATCATATTTAAATTCTCACAATCACATGCACAAATCATCTAATTAAAGACTAATGGCTAAAGCATAAGCCATGGGAAATTTTATCATCTAATTAGAGACTTTAACACACCTTATGGCTTGGCTCTGAATTTTTGGGATGCCAAAATTAGTTTTGATAATTAGTGAGATTAGCACTAACGAAGATGGATTAGTCCAAATCAGTGGACTTCCTGTAATTCGGACTTCTAGACCCTCGCGGTTTTCCTTTTTTGTGGATCGAAATGGGTTGTGAATTTGAGATTGATTCATTCTTGAGAAATATTTTAGACATCTTTCAACTATGACATATATTTTTCTAAAGATTTTAGGGATTTAAACGAATGAGATATCAGCTTCGTTATTTCAAAATAGAAACTCAGTTTTCGCTGAAACTGGTGACCTTTTGGGATTCAAAGGATTTTCATCAATTCTTATGAATCGAATTTCGAAATGGTTTCTTCACAAAATTTTTTTCTCACATCTTCTAGTTTAACATAGTAAAATTACAGATCAAATGGACAATATTTGGATGTTCAACCAAACTGATTTTGGAAAACAGACTTTCTGGAAATGGACACAATTTTTGGTACTAGATTGAGCGATTTACTGGAAAAATATAGAAAGATCTAGGTTAAGGTGTCTTATGAAAAATTTTCATTTACATGTCCTTTACAATATATTCAAATTTGGGAATTTTTTGAATTCGTTTGATTAGATTTCTAGATTTAAATTTGGAGACATGCGAGTAGACCGTTCTGTTGGTTATGACTGATTATAGTTTTGTGATGGTTCTTAATGCTTTGCTTGTTGAGCCATGCCTACTTGGTGATGTGGTTGATTTGTGGTATGCTTAGATGTTATGTGTGATGATGCGCGAATGGTTGTGCCATGGTTGTGGTTTATTGTTATTGCTTTGCGTAGCAACTATTGAATGAGGGTGAGATGTGTTGGTTTGAGAAAATCGGTTGATTGCCAGCAGGTAGAGCACTAAGTGTGCACGATAGCAAAGCATCGTATGAGCCACCTCTAGTACCTTGTACCATTGCTTATTGTAATCAAGAACTAAGTGCTATATGACAGCTTGGCTTCGTGGGAGCCACCTTTAGTAACTTGAGTTATTGTTAATTGTAATCAAGAACTAAGTGCTACATGACAGCTTGACTTCGTGGGAGCCACCTCTAGTAACTTAAGTTATTGTTAATTGTAATCAAGAATTAAGTGCTACACGACAGCTTGACTTCGTCCGAGCCACCTCTAGTAACATGAGTTATTGTCTATTGTAATCAAGAACTAAGTGCTACATTACAACTTGACTTTGTGGGAGCCACCTCTAGTAACTTGAGATATTGCTTATTGTGGGTAGGGACTAAGTGCCGCACGATATTGGAACTTCATAACTGGGGGCACCTCTAGAACCTTGAGCCTGGTATTGAGTTTTGAGTCAGAATATTGAGTGGGGATGTCGAGTTGAATTGGGAATTTAATTATTGAGAGTGAATATCAGGTGTGGATTGAACTACTGATATGAGTTACCCATGCCTAAGTATGGGATAAAATTGTGTGAGTATGTGACGTGTCATAACGATTTGACCTTATAATCAGGACTCTTGTGAATTGCTTGTAACACCCCCAAACAGCTAAGGTCGCCACAGATACCTACCGCTCCACCTAATGAATACC
Source organism: Eucalyptus melliodora (assembly GCA_004368105.4). Lineage (NCBI taxonomy): Eukaryota > Viridiplantae > Streptophyta > Magnoliopsida > Myrtales > Myrtaceae > Eucalyptus > Eucalyptus melliodora. The sequence goes on along the minus strand of CM023412.3, from coordinate 46,997,284 downwards.
AGTTACATATCTTTGATATAAAGGGGTTTAAAGAAGGACCGAGGTCCATAGGCATTTTTTAAAAAAGAGTTTAGCGTAGCTCAGAGCAAAATTAAAGACGAGTCTCACCATCCCTCTACTCTCTTAATGATGGTACAATGCACACCAACTACACATCGAAGGAAAACATAAAGCTGAGCCACTTTTATTTACATGTTTAAGATGGACATCTTGGGTCGATACAACCAAAAAGCCAAAACTTTTAGCTAAACTTGGCTATAGCTCAAAAGAGAGATCTCAACCCCCTATATCGATCACGTATAACCCTCCATCTACAAGTGTCGGCTATCAAAAAAACAAAAAAAACGTTAGCTCCCACTCCTCATGCGGGCCATCACACCCATGCTGGTGCATCGGGCGGTAGCGGCGGCAACATCCCCCGTATCACTCCGTCACGGCGGACGTGGACAGACAAGAACTCTTGGATGACTGAGCCCCCAGCCAGGCCCACATCATACATCACCAGCACACGAACCCGTATGAACGTCAAACCAGGGATGGTGACACAATCAAGCTCCATACACTCGACCTCCACGTCAGATGGAAGGCCGTAAAAGGTACCCCGTGTGACCAGAGAGAGAGGCATCTTTTTAATCTGAAATGTTGGTCCCCAAAGGAGTGAGTACAACCACTCAGCAGGTAAAAGATCTATTAAACTACTCAATGCATCAAATAGAACAATCATGACATCATAGTAGAGTACATATCATTCATGCATCCAAGCATAACTTACCTTGTAGCCATGCATATGTCATCATACCATATGTGCATACACCATCATGCACTCATCATCAAGCATTCATGCATATCCATGCCTTATGTGCACATACCACCATGCACTTATACATATTATATCATACAGCCATGCATACATGTAACCATACCATGCATGATTCAATTTCAACTTTTTATCTTTCAATTGGGTCACCACGTTTTTTCTTTCCCGGGACCAGTAATTGCATCCCACATTTTATTGCTCGCACCCAACCTGGCATCGCAAAGAACCTCCGGCACACACCTCCGGGCATCTTATACCCCAATTGGCATCACGAGGTATCCCTCGGCACACACCTTCGAGGCTTCCGGCACCCCCTCATTCTGGGCATCTCGAAACTCCCGAGGACATCCGGCACACACACTCCGGGCATCTGGCACACACCTCTGGGCATCCTGACACTCCCGGAGCATCGTCGGCTCACACCTCCGACGGTATCCTCATTTATCATAATTCATATTCACATTTGTGCCTCAATATCAACATGGCACATGATGTGATGGCAACAAGGCCAATTTCAGCTTTTGATTTTATATGTAATGCCAAATATCATCACATGTGCAGCAAGAATCAATCACTTAAAAACAATATAATTCATGAGGCAAACTCTTGGATTATTGCTATTATTTTAGAAACGGAATGCATTCTTTTAATTTACACTTCTTAAAATTTAGTGATTGGCCCTAATAATTTCTAAGAATATAATACATCATAGACAAGCTCTAGAGGCATTTATCTCATGAAGAACACAACACCACCAGAATTTCATACAAAACAGAATAGTCCATGCATTACAGCTTTTGAAATTCGCACAATCCAACTTGCACAGTGTTAGAAAATATTTTAATTAAATACCCAAATGACCTTTAAAAATTATGAAATTTGAACATGTGATAGTCAAGAAATAAAGGCAGATATTTTATGAAAAACACTACACCAAAAGATCCCCATATAATTTGGTATAGACCATGCATCACAGCACTACTATTCTAACAGTTCAACTTGCACAGTTTTTGAAACATTTTTGGTTAAATAGGCAAATGAACTTCAAAAATTACGAAATTTGAATATGTTATAGGGAAGACATGAAGAGAGATATTTAATACAGAACATGTTTCCAAAAGAACTTTATACAAAATGATATAGTCCACGTATTGCAACTTACAAGGTCCGAACACATCAGATTGCACAATTTTAGAAATATTTCCGAGTAAATACCCAAATGACCCTAAAAAATTATGAAATTTGACTATGTGATAGCCAAGACCATAAGGTAGATACTTCATGAAATCATCAAAGTCAGATTCGTCCTAGGTAATTAAATATGGACGGTTAAATCCCCTGTTCCTAGTACCGAAATTTCCAAATCCAGTCTTTCCCAAGAATAATGATTTCACCCACTTATACTTAGTTTTTTTGTCCCAAATTTTAGTATGTTATACTACAAGAAGTCATTTACAACTTTCATTTAGATATCAAAGCCAAAATTCAACTAGGACATCACATGCAAGTCACTAGAACATCCAAGGTCGAGCTGTTTTTCTCAAGAACAGTACACTACACTAGAGCACCACTCTTATAACTTCAATTTTTCACATTCTATACATCCGAAATTGTTACCATTCAATCACACACACTAAGCACAGCATGCAAGAGTAGATCAAGGGATCGCACTTGCCTCCAAACCGAGCGAACACAACAAGCACGAACGGAGGGCGAAGTGGACTCGACGGTGGCAAACGGCTTCCTTCCTTCTTTTCCCGTACGCTCACTCTCCCTCTCTCTCGATTTCTCTCTCTCTCTCTCTCTCTCTCTCTCTCTCTCTCTCTCTCTCTCTCTTGGTAACCCTCTCGGTCGACACTCCCCCCTCATCATCAAGCCGGTTCTCTTATTTTCTTCCCTTCAATGATGAGCATTCATTTGATTGCATGCAAGACACTTGGACTTAGGGGAATAACACTTGTCAATTCTCCCATGCACATGATGGGCTTCGTCTGGCTAGGCTTGGGCCAGCCTTGGTCGACGGCAGCTCCTCCTCCTTGGGCTTCGTGGGCCGATCGAAAAAGGGGTGGGGCTATGGGCTGGTTTGGTCTTTAAATGTCTAGCCCACCCTTATCCTAATAATCCACCTTAAACCTTAATTATATAAACACCTAATTGAAATTTATAATTCACAAAACTTTGTGACCTAATTTAATAAATTCCAACCCATAAATCACATGGTAAAAAAAAAAATTCCTATAAAATAATTACCCATCAAAAGCTTGGCCAAAATCTCAATGCAAAACATGAATTAAAGCACCTCTAAGGGTTGACAAGAAATTCTTGGATGTCACATTGCTTGAATGAGTGCATTGATTATATGCATATGTTTTATGAATTGTACTAATGTGTAGGAAGGAATTGAGGTGAGGTGAGTCTCATTGGCTATGTGTGTAGGCTGCCTCTAGGTGTATTATCTTCCTAATTGGGGTTTAGGGCGTGAACTCGTTGACATTTATATCTCACCCCGTCGTGGGTAGGGGTGTGCATGGTCCGCGCGAGCGGTTCCTAACCTAGAACTAGGAACCGCCCACTAAGGACTGTTTTCGAAAAATTGGAACCGGGATCCACCCGTTTATTGCATGGATCCACCCGGGAATCGGACCGCCGGTTCGATCCGGTTCCCGGGTGGATCCATGGAACCGATCTTGACGCGAAATAATTTTCGTTTTCAACATAGAATGGTCAGGTCTATGAGTTGGGAAGGAGGGGAGGAGGTCTATGGTCGGGTTTTCAACATAGAACGGTCGCGAAACAATTTTCCGCGGCTGTGGCAGGTGGCGGCCGATGCGAGGGGGCGAATAGTAGCAGTAGAGGAGCAGTGGTGGCGGCATCAACGCTTGGGGAGGAATCAAAATGGCAATAGGATTAGGAGAAACCGAGGAAGAGACAAAGAGAGAGAGAATCGAAGACGAAGAGAGTGAGGAGATGAGATCTAATCTAGGGTTTCTTTTAGTAATTTTTTTAATATTAAAAAGGTTTCGGTCCGATCTGGGTGGGCGGATCCGCCCATGGAACCGAGAACCAAACCGGTACCCATCGGTTCCGAAAAACCGGTTCCCTCAAGAACCGCCGGTGCCGGGCGGTTCCGGGTGGTGCGGGCAGTTCCCGGGTATTTTGCACACCCCTAGTCGTGGGTTACCATTTTCAGGTCCCTAGTACAAAGATCTCGGAGCTTGTGAAGGAAGGGTCAAGAGCTTGGATGGCCTAGAGGTTTCTTTTTTAAATAGACCTCTTGTACATGGACCTTAGGGTTGGCCTCTGTGTGTAAACCAGATTGTTTTTAAACGTGTGTTTGATTTGAAATTGGTTGTCCTACTTTTCTATCCCATGTTTGTTGAGATTAGGGGATTAGTAATTTGCTTTTGCTTGTGCATAAAAACGATTGGGTCGGCGATGCATCTTGAGAACGACACAAATTAGTCAACCACCGAGGTATATGCACGTGCTCAAGGTTCGAGGCATGACAGATAGAGTGTGTAACAAGGAAGGAGACAAAAAAACATAGAATAGAGAAGAAGCAAAGAATGGCGGGTAACAAAAAGAAATAGAAGCATCTTTTACAACTTCTCAATAGCATCACCATGATGAGCCATGTAGACGACCATGGATGGCCAGATCTGGAGAGCCAACAACGTTATCGACCATGGCGGAGCAAGGTTTGCAAATGATGCCAATGCCCATGGATGGCCAAATTTGGAGAGCTAGTGGCATCACCTAGATGAGTGACAGACGGCCATGGTTGGCTAGATCTGAAGAGCTAGTAGCATCACTGACGCATCATCGGCTAGGCCAGCTTGTCCAAGGTCAAGTGGCTGGCTTTAGATGAACGAGGAAGACAAAGCTTGAGGGAACAATGTAAGAAGCAAAACATGCAATCTCATGATCTCCATAACTAGAACAAGAGTATAGATAATCGAATAGAAAGATTAACGCACTTATTTTGGAATCCATCATTTTTTATGCGGAAGTTGAAAGGTGATAATCCTCGCACAAATCTTCTCCTATATTAGCCTCTGTATCACTGGCTCAATGAGATAACCCCTTACCCTTTAGCGCTATATTAACGCTCCTTTTGTGAGGATATTTGTAAGAATTAGGGTTAGAGAAGAGACTTTAGCACTATTTATAGAGTTTCCAACTAGGCTCTCTCATTACGGGCCAAGCTCAACTTAGCCCACACTAGCTAGTCCCATATGAGACTAATTAAGAAACCTTCTATCTCACCTTAGGCATGTAAATAAATTACAATATCAATTAATGTAGTCCACATTAAGAAAGAGATCCCATATGTAGCCCACACTAGCTAGTTTCTTTGTGATGCTTATATTCTCCTACTTAGACTATATTAATTGAAATTGTATTGTATGTGCGCACCTTTATCTACAGATAATTCTTAATAGTCAATTCCATTGCATAAAGTCTTAAATACCGAATCATGACGGTAACTGTATGTATACACATAGAGTCTTTCATGGTCACGAGTGTTTTTATCTTTATTGATATGAATTCAATATGGTAGTGTGGCAAATGGATAATATCTCTCATAAAGAGAGATCCCATTTGTTAGTCATCATTCTCTTATCTTAAGCACCACAAAGAAACTTGTGCCACTAGAGAATGTCTTTATGGTTCAAATGAACCCACATATGCCTTGTCTTTACGGTTACCTTTCTTTATGTATAACAAGACATATGCACAAGGCTAATAATCGGATGCCCCTAGCCTTCACTTAAGGTTTATATAATACCTTGAGACTTTTATCAATATATATTCAACATAATAATAATGCATTCAAAGAATATTTTATTGAGTGTAAAGTTGATATATATATATATATATATATATATATATATATATATCATAGTGATTATAAATTATAACAAATACATATATAAACTTTATTAGAGGAAAAATAAAATAGAGCTCCCACTAAATAACAGTATGCCAAGATACTCCTAAGCCTATGCTCATGACATGTCACTCGAACACACAAGGGCATAGGCCGTTAGTTAGTGGATCTGCAGTCATATCATTTGTAGGAATATGATCTACTGCAATATCACCATTCTGTGCTGATTCCTTTATGGTCAAAAACTTTACCTCAATGTGCTTAGACTCTTGAGACTTCTGTTGTTATTAATGAACAACACTGCAGAGTTATTGTCACAATATAACTATATTGACTTATCCACAAAATAAAAAACTGTTAACTCCCTAATGAGGTTCCGGAGCGAAATAGCTTAAGTAGCAGTTGAAAAACATGCTACAAACTCCGCTTGCATGATAGATGAAGGTACAGATTTCTGTTTCTCGCTCTTCCATGATACTGCACCTCCTGTGAACATAAATATGTATCCTATTGTTGACTTCTTATTATCTTGATAACTAGCAAAATATGCATCTAAATACCCTACCAATTACAAGTTTGGAACATGTTTATAAATAAGCATATAATCTTTTGTCCTCTTTAAGTACCTTAAAACCTTCTTAGCAGCAACCCAGTGATTGCGTCTTAGATTTGACTGATATCTGCTTAGAAGTTCTATTGCAAAGGCAATATCTGGTCTGGTGCAAACTTGAGCATGCATGATACTTTTAAGCACACTAGCATAAGGTACATTCTTCATTTGAGTTTTCTCAAAATTTGAATTAGGGCATTGTGAAAGATTCAATTTATCACTCTTAATAACAAGAGCATTTCCTAGTTTGCAATGCTGCATATTGAATCTTTCTAAAATACGATCAATATATGCCCTCTGAAACAAACCAAATGAACGGCAAGAACGATCTTTATGGACCTCAATGCCAAGAACAAAAGATGCCTCACCAAAGTATTTCATGTCAAAATTTTTCGATAACATCCGCTTTGTCTCATGCAATAATCCAATGTCATCACTTGCAAGTAAGATATCATCCACATAAAGTATGAGAAAATATATTTCCTCCCACTGACCTCGCTGTATATACATTGATCTACTTTGTTCTCAATAAATCCAAATGAAGTGACAACACTATAAAACTTTAAATACCACTGTCTAATAGCTTGCTTAAGGCCATAAATAGACTTTTTCAATCTACATACAAGCTTACTTGAGTGATTTGCCACAAAACCTTCAACCTGCACCATATAAACTGTCTTAACATCCATCCGATGTAACTCCATATCGAAATGAGCTACCAATACCAAAATCACTTTAAAAGGATCTTTAGAAGAAACTACAGAAAAAGTTACTTCATAATCTATTTCTTCTCTTTAAGTGAAACCTTTAGCTACCAATCTGGCTTTGAACTTTTCAATCTTCTCTCTAGAATCCCTTTTAGTCTCGTATACCCATTTGCAGCCGATAGGCTTATAACCTTTAGGCAATTCAACAAGCTCCCAAACACTATTGTGATTAATAGATTGCATCTCATCTTTCATCGCGTCTAGCCATAAATCTGATTGAGAACATGAAGCATCCGTATAAGTCATAGGATCAATAACACGGCCAATATCATAATCATGCTCTCCTAGGTAGATTACATAGTTTGGTGGTATAGCTTAACGTCTTTCCCTAATCGATCTTCTGAGTGGAGCTACTACAATCTCATGCTGAATCTGAGGTGCTTGAGGAATTTCATCAGAAACTACCTTAACAATATGATCTTGAGCTGCAACAGGCTTAGTTTGTGGTGTAGGAGGTTCCATAATTATCTACACACGATGAGATAGGGATCCAGTAATCCTTGTCTCAATAGTTTGTGAGTAGCTACCCTTTTCAGCTACATCAAATCCAAAAAAATTTCCGTCTGAGATTCAATAATTCTTGTACCTCAATTAGGGTTATAAAACTGATACCCCTTTGTATGATCTGGGTAAGATATGAAGTAACACCAAGTAGTTTTAGAATCTAACTTACTTAGTGTTGGATTATATAACTTCACTTTTGCCAGACATCGCCAAACTTTAAGATGATTCAAGCTAGTTTATGTCCAGTCCACAACTCAAAATGAGTCAATGGAACCACTTTAGTAGGAACACGATTTAGAATATAAAGCGTTGTTTTCAAAGCTTCACCCCACAAAAAATCAAGTAAATTGGTCCTACTAATCATATTTCTCATCATGTCTATAAGAGTACGATTGCGCCTTTCAGCCACACCATTTTGTTCAGGACTTCCAAGCATAGTAAATTAATCTATTATCCTAGAACCCTTTAAGTATTTAGCAAACTGCCCTCTAAGTTGTCCAGCATCACTATGCCTACCAAAATTCTCACTACCACGATTAGATCAAACAATTTTTATAACTTTTCCCAACTGTTTCTTTACTTCAATCAGAAAAATCTTAAATTTGTTAAGAGACTCAGGCTTTTCTTTAATCAAGTATAAGTATACATATCAGGAATAGTCGTCATTTATAGTCCACTAATAGCAGTGTGAATAACCTTCAAATGGGCTGTGGATGGCTAAGTAATTGGTGGGGCAGCCACTTGAGTGTTTGGCCAAGTGTTGAAGGCCTAAGAGGCCATTTGGGGTCCCCCCTTCTTCATTAGCTTCTTCTTCCTTTATCCCCCTCCTTTTTCCATTGTTGTGGTCCTTGGAGAGCTCAAGAGAACTAGAAAACCGAGCCAGCCCCTTACCCCTTGTTGCGACTCTCGCCAAGGCCATTGGCGCTGCTCGCTCGCCATCGCATTCCCACTCGCTCGTGCTGCTCCAGCCCACACGTTCCTGGCCGTCTCTGCGTCCCATGCCCCTTTCCGTTGCAGCCAAGTAGTGTCACAGCTCTACCGAACCACCTCTGTCTCCGTCCAGCCTTCCCCGACCCCACCTGGACCGCCGTCGCTCCCTAGCCGCTCGCCGTGCCCCTTTCCCTGAACCGAGCAGCCCTTCGATTGGTTCTTCTAGCAAGAAACAGAAGCTGAAGCCAGCAGGGGTTCTTGGTCTTCGTGGCCCATTTTCAAGCCTTTCTCGACCTTCATTGGTGTCGCCGTAGACTTGGTTGTTGCCCGCTTCCGCGTCACAGTCACCGTGGACTCATCAGAGCATTAATCCAGTGAGTTTACTCACTAAACTCAAGTAGTTAATTAAGCCTAAGGGGTGTTTAGATTAGGCTAAGCATGTTTAGGTGGTTAGATTAACTTAGTTAAATGTTAATTAGATTATGTGCTTGATTAGTTTAGTGGATGGATTAATCAGTCTAATTGGGCAATTAGATTAGTGTAAGCCTAATTAGACTTTTAATTAATTATTTTATTTAATCAATTATTTATTTCAACTAAATATTATTTAATTTAATTTTCGGAATTTAATTAATTAATTAATTAGTTAAAATTTTGGAAATTATGCCGATATGGCTGGTCGTTAGTATTTCTAACGGATCACAGTAGTATGTTTAATTTCTGTAATTGAATGCGATATTGTGAAATTGAGTGATGATTGTGAAAGATAGGTGTTTTAATTAGAAAATATCGGGTGTTGGTGTTGACATCGAAAGTGGTTTTTAAGTACCATATCAGCTTGGTGAGTAATTATATATATATATATATATATATATCAGCTTTGGTGAGCAATTATATATATGTATTAGATTTGGTGAGCTATAATATACATATATCAGATTCGGTGAGCAATAATACTATAACAGCTTCGGTGAGCAATATAGACATTAGCTTTTGTGAGCAATAATATATGTATGTATCTATCAGCTTTGGTGAGCTATAATTGTGGCACCCCTCGAACGGCACCCGATCCGTTAGGGTCACCACAGTTCGCTTACCTTTCACTTTCCCTAATGACATGTCGCTCTGATACCATTTCAATTTCAGCGGGTTCATACAACCTGGGGGTTTACATCTTTTAGATCGGTCCCTTACACAATTCATATAATGGAAGCATATCTAGCAACTCCCTTCCCTATGTTCAGAAAACGATGCACACCAACTAAGACATTTATAGGTAAAAGCCGAACACTTTTATTTACTTAAACCAGATGGACATCATTCATCGGTACATCAAAATGCCATAGTTTTCTATACTTGGCTATACTTCAAAAGATGACCAACATCTCTTCTAACAGTTGTATACTTAAAGTCCATCGATCAGTGTCGGTGTCCAAAAGTTCCTTCCTTTGCTATCCTCCTCCTCGCGGTCATATCCAACCACTTGATCCATCTACTGGTGGCAGTGGCAGCAGAGGAATCTTATCTAGTCTGAAATGTTAATCCCCAAAAGGGGTGAGTACAACCACTCAGCAGTAAAGATCCACCAAACTACTCATTGTGTCAAACAGAACAATCAAGGCATCTTAACAAAGCACATATCATTTATGCATTCAAGCATAACTTACCTTAAAACCATGCATATGTCATCATACCAAATGTAAATATACCATCATGCACTCAACATCAAGCATTCATGCATATATCACCATGCCATATGTGTATATATCACCATGCACTTATCATCAAGCATTCATGCATATACCACCAAGCACTTATCATCAAGCATTCATGTATATATCACCATGCAATCATGCATATCTCGCCATGCTATCAAGCATACATCACCATGAGATCCATTCATGCCTTCATGATCACATTTTCAACATCAAATAGCAATTTACTTTCATAAGTAGATCATGCATCATGCCATATGCATACACTCATGCACATGATTCATTTTCAATTCTTATCTTTCACAAGGATCTCATCAATTTTTCTTTCCAGGGACCAATGTTTGCATCCCACAATTTATCGCTCGCACCCAACCTGGCATCGCGAGGAACCTCCGGCACACACCTCCGGGCATCCGGCACCCCCACATTCCGGGCATCTCGTATCCCAACTAGCATCACGAGGAATCCCCCCGGCACACACCTACAAGGCTTCCTGAATTACGTACCACCATACCACCAGGCATTCCCCCTGGAATTACGTACCGTATACCACTGGGCATCTCGAAACTCCCGAGGACATCCGGGCATGTATCGTAGTACAACCGGGTATCCCGACACTCCCAGGGCATTGTCGGCTCACACCTCCGACGGCATCCTCATTTATCACAATTCATGTTCACAATTGTGTCTCAATATTAACATGGCACATGATGTGATGGCAACAAAGTCAATTTCAGCTTTTGATTTTATATGTAATGCCATATATCATCACATATGCAGCAAGATCAATTGCTATTATTTTAGAAAACAGAAAACATTCTTTTTAATTTACATTTTCTAGAATTTAGTAATTGTCTCTAATAATTTCTAAGAATATGTACATCATAGACAAACTCTAAGGGCATTCATCTCATGAAGAACACAGCACCACCAGAATTTCATACAAAACAGGATAGTCCATGCATCACAGCTTTTGAAATTTGCACAATCCAGCTAGCACAGTTTTAGAAATTTTTTTCATTAAATACCCAAATAACATTAAAAAATTATGAAATTCGAACATGTGATAGTCAATAAATAAACACAGATACTTCATGCAGAACACTACACCAAAAGATCCCTATATAGTTCCATACAGACCACGCATCACAGCACTACTAATTCTGTCCGTTCCACTTGCACAGTTTTTGAATCATTTTTGGTTAAATAGGTAAATGAACTTAAAAAATTACTAAATTTGAATATATTGTATGCAAGAAATAAATAAAGGTATTTTATGCAGAACACTTTTCCAAAAGAATCTCATACAAAACGGTGTAGACCACGCATTGCAACATTACCAAGTCCGAACACATCAGATCGCATAGTTTTAAAAACATTTTCAATTAAATACCCAAATGACATTTAAAAATTATGAAATTCGACTATGTCATAGCCAAGACCCTAAGGTATATTTTTCATGAAGGAATAAAAGTCATATTCTTCCTAGGTAATTAAATCTAGGCAGTTAAACTTCTGTTCCTAGTACCGAAATTTCCAGATCTAACCATCTCTGAAAGACCACGATTTCACCTATCTACTCTTGTTTTTTTTCTCTAAATTTTTGATATGTTCTACCTCAGGAAGTACACTACAACTTTTGTTCAGAGATAAAAGAGATATTTTAACAAGAAGGTTACTTTACAGACCACGAAACCACTGAAGGTCATCACGACGAATTCCAGATCTAGTCTCCAAAGAAAAATCATTTCACTAACCATTTCTTGTTAGTTTTGCCTCAAATTTTAGTATGTATTCTTTAAGGTGTTCTCTACAACTTTCATGGAAAAATCGAAACAAGATTCTAACTAAAAATTCACATGCAACACAAAAAAAATCAAAGATGGTCAAACTGGTCTTTCCAGAAACAGCATGCATGGCCAACGAATCTCTCTCCATAGCTCCGAAATTTCATCCCATCTACCACAGCCAAGAATTACCATCTACTACACATACACACAGCAATGCAAAGAGTAGGTTTTAGGACTTCACTTGCCTCATATCAAAGGAAAACACAGCAAGAACGACGGCAGGACTAGGCGGGCTCGATGGTGTCTCCTCTTCCTCTCTTCCTCTCTTTCTCTCTTCTTTCTTTGGACGGTACTCTCTCTCTCTTCTCTCTCTTCCAGTCGAAATCCCCCTCCCCCTTTTCCTTTTTGTTGAATTAAAACCCTTGCATGCTCTACTTCTTGCATGGAGGAACACTTGGTTACAAAGGGGCAACACTTGGCAAGCTTTTCTTGCCACTTGGCATTTTTTCCATGCACATGATGGGCCTTCATTTGGCTAGGCTTGGGCCAGCCTTGGTCGACCACTTCATGGGCTCCTTGGGCCCGGCCTCTTGGCCCACTTTAGGCCAACACTCTTGGGCCTAAAGTCCAAACTTAAATGGCCCAAGTTTATTTTTAATAATACATCTTAATCCTCATTTAAATAAATACCTAATTGCATAATAAAATGACCAAAAGACTTTGTGACATTAATCCATAAAATCAAATCTATAAAGTGCATAGTCAAGGACAAAGTCTTCTTTATCAAATTGTCCTATAGCACCAACCTTGATCATCCATTAACATAAGACGTATTTCTTACCCAAATAATTTTCCATTAAAATGCTCGGCATTAATCTATTGAAATTCTTTGGTCTAAAGGCCATAACATAAATCAATAACACTTCCATCACCTTTTCATAGGCCGTAATGCATCCAAAGATTGCCATGAAATTTTGGGATGCCACAATAATATACATATATAAGCTTTGGTGAGCAATATTAATCAATCTCAGCTTGGGTGAGCAGTGATCGATTTGAGTCAATTGATTGATTGAATGGATTGATGGTTTGGGTTGATTTTGTTGGTTGAGTTTATGAATTGTACTGCTGTGCAGGAAGGAACTAGGGCAAGGTAAGTCTTCTGATTTGTGTGAATAGCTGCCTCTTAGCATATTTCCTTCCTAGTCGGAGTTTAGAGGGTGAACTTGCTAAGACATTGTCTCACCCCGTCGTGGGCTCAACATTTTCAGGTTCTTAGATGGCGGTTCCTTCCGAACGTTTTGGTCGACTGATGAGGGTTAATGTGTGAGTTTTTAACTAGCATGATCTTGGAAGTCATTGGGTCTACGAACTTGTGGTAACCACCATCTGGGTCGAATAGGGTTTACCTTAGAGGGTACCTCATCGATTCAAAGTATGGTTTCACTTTGGACCTAATGAATTTCGTGTGGGTCTCCTCCGGGGTTTTAAAGTTCCCATTGTGGTAGTCAATGCCATTCTAGGTGAGAGTGCAGCTGACCCTCCTGATAGTGTGGTGGAGGACCTAACGCCCTCGAGGCCTGTGGAGACTGAAGGATCGGCGAATGTGTCTGTATAGTTGGTCATAGGATAGTTCCCTTTTTGTTGAGCCGGTCTTTTGTAGACAGCCTAGTATTGTATATAAACCTTGGGTGTTTATAAAAGGCTTGTTTTGGTTGTGAATTGTTTCCTACTTTCCTATCCCAAGTTGTTGTTGTCAGGGGTATTGTGGCATCCTAGAATTTCATGACAATCCCTAGATGTGCTATGAACCATGAATAGGTGATGGAAGCACCATCAAATTATATTGTAGCCATTAGACTCATAATTTGCAATAAGATTAAGGCCGAGCTTTTTGATGGATAATTATTTGATAGGAAAATTTTATTCTTGGCCGTGCATTTTATAGGTAGGATTTTATTGAATTATGTTACTTAATATTATGTCCATATGAATTGGTAATTAGGTGATGATTAAATGGGAAAATTAGAGGAGAGTGGGTTGATTTTCTTAGGCCCAAGACCAGCCCCACCGTTCAGCCACTAAGGCCTGACCCACGAAGCTCAAAAGAGCTACTGTCGACCGGATGGAGGCAGAGGCCCAGCCTAAGGAAGGCCCATCAACCTGCATGGGAAGAATGCCAAGTGGCTAAGGGGATCAGCCAAGTGGCATTTGCATGCAATCAAATGATTGCATGTCATTGCTGAAGGGAAGAAAAGAGAGGGAGATTGGGCGAAGTGAGTGAGGAGTACCGAGAGAGAGAGAGAGAGAGAGAGAGAGTTGTGCGAGAGAAGGAGAGAAAGAGAGGAAGAGAGAAAGAGGGCATGCGAGAGAGAAAGAGGAGGAAGAAGAAAACCATTGCTGCCAAGCGTCCGCCTAGTCCCGCCGTCGAGCCGCCTTGCCCCGCTGTTCTTGTTTGCTGTGATTCTCTTTGGATTAGAGGCAAGTAGAGTCCATTGATCTATCATTTGCTTGCTGTGGTTGTGATTTTGAATGCTGGAAATGCTTGAGTTGTGATGTTGAGTGCTGGAAACTCGAGTGAATGGTGGTAGTTTTTCCAAATGAGTTGTTGCGTGTAGAAACAGTCCGACCTTTGATGATTTCGTAAGCTGCATGCAATTTTTTAGTTGGAATATCACTTTGACTTCTTGATGAAAGTTGCAGAGGACTTCCTAAAGATTAAGATACTAAAAATTGATATGAAACGGACAAGTATTAGTTAGTGAAATGATTTTCCTTTGAAGAAACTAGATCTGGAAACTGTTATATTGGTCTATTGTGATTCTGTGAATTTTACGAAATTATCCAGTCCGAATTTGATCTTTTTTTCCTGAAAAGAGTTGTAGAAGACATCTTGAGGAGAAATATACTGAAATTTGAGAATAAACGGACCAATATTGATTGGGGAAATGATTTTCTTTGAAAGAGATTAAATCTGGAGATTTATCCGATGGTTAGGGTGAGTTGTAATAGTCATATCTTTTAATCCAGAAGGAATTGGACTTTGATTTCTTCATGAGAATTTTACCTTTAGATCTCATATATAACATATTAAAATCTCAGAATTTTCGGAGTTCATTTACAGGTTTAATCGTTCTATTTTCAAAAACCAATGAACTGCTTTATGAAATGTGATATCATGGGTGTTATGTGCACTGCATATATGGTGACATTTGGCATATTACATGACATCAAAAAGCTGGTTTAGACCTTTGATATTGTTGCATCAAATGCCATGTTGAAAATGAGACATATATGTGATTATAAATTCTGATAATAATGATACTGTCGGAGGTGTGAGCCGACAATGCCCCGGGAGTGTCGGGATGCCCGAAGGTTTGTGCCGAAGGGTCGTCGGGAGTTTCGAGATGCCCGGTGGTATATGGTACGTAATTCTAGGGGGTGCCTGGTGGTATGTCGGAACGTAATCTCGAAAGCCCTAGAGGTTTGTGCCGGGGGGATTCCTCGTGATGCTAGTTGGGATGCAAGATGCTTGGAGGTTTGTGCCGGATGCCCGGAGGTTTATGCCAGAGGTTCCTCGCAATGCTAGGTTGGGTGCAAGTGATAAATGAGGGATGCAAACATTGGTCCCTGGAAGAAAAATGATGAGATCCTTTTGAAAGATAAAATGGGAAATTGAATCATGCACATGGGTGTGTGCATATCGGAAGATGCATGATCTGTTTATGAAAGTAAATTGATGCTATTTGACATTGAGAATGCGATCATGAATGCTTGAATGGATCTCATGGGGATGTATACATGGTTGTATGGATGATATGAATCATGCGTATGTATTAGGGGTGTGCAACCGATCCGGGTCAACCCGGTTCCCGGATCGGCCCACCCGGAAAACAGGGTCGGGAACCGGTTCCGGTTGAAACCGGTCTGGGAACCGGTTCCCAAATATCAGACCCTGTTTGAACCGGTCCGGGAACCGGTTCCGAGGGATTACCCACCCGGGAACCGGATCGCCCGGACCGGTTTTGGAACCGGTTGGAGAACCGGTTTGGGAACCGGTTTGGGAACCGGTTTGAAGCCCCCAAAACGCACGAGCAAAAGAAAACCTAATCTGCTGTTTTGTGTCTTTCTCTTCTCCTTTCCTTTATCTCTGCAGAAACGAAATCCCTAAATCGCGAAGCACCCAAGCACCGACGCCGCTCTGCCGCTCTCGTCAGTCGTCACCGCCCTCGCGCTCGTACCACCGCCGCCATTCAGCCGGTCATCTGAAGCTTTGCTGAGCCGCTGACCCCCGCCGAGCTCCATCGGTTTTGCCCGCGAAGTCGCTGAGCCCCGCCGAGCTCGCACCTGAGCAGTGACGCCGCCTCCGTTCGATCGCCTCATCCCACCTGCTGCTGTTGCCACGCCGACGCCCTAGATCGACAAATCTCCGTTCGATCGCCCCTCGCCGCGAAGTCGCCGACCCCCGCAAATCTCGCGTTCGCAAATCTCCCCGCCGCCGATCTACCGACGCCCGAACGACGCCCCTCGCTCTCGCTCGCCGACACCGGCCTGAATCCGCGTCCCACCGAGCCCCTTGCTGCAGTACCTATTTGTCTCTCATCTTGTCACATTTGGTCAATACAGAAGCTATATTTAGAATATCGATTTTATGGTTAACAACAGCTTGTTGTTTTAAATCAGATTTGGGAGTGCTTCTGTTCTGTTTTCTGGGATCCAAGCCATTCTGAATCTCTGATTGTGCTGTCCATCAGGTAACATTAGTCATTTTGTATTATTTATTCCCACTATAATTATTTCGGTCCTTAAATCTGCATCCATCTGTTGCTGTATTCCTTGATCTTGTCCGCATTCACAACACACTTTTAAGCATTTCATCAGCATCAATAGAGTTTACGGCAGGAAGAGCGTCCTGCTTATCAAGCTTCTTCAGAATTGGCAGAGTTAATATCACTAGAGTTAAGCTCAGTGAAACGAGGGAGAGAAAACACTAGTGGGATATGTTTGGTGTGCAGATTGTAACAGTTCGAGTCCTCGAAGCGAGTTGCAGTTTTTCTAGTTGAATGATGAAAGATTGAGAAAGAAATGAAGAGAGAGGGAGGTCGCACGAATTTAAATGTAGATTAATGCTCTGCCTGTAATTGATACTTCTATCTACTTTTTATTTTTCTATGCTAATACCGGTATAATCTTCTTGCTTAGTGCTTACATGTATCTTTTGATTCATATTAATGGATTGATGTTGCAATTTCATGATCGGGGCAAATCATTTTTGTCAAGTAAAGGCATTTAAATACTTTTTGACTGATTTCAGGATGCAAATTCAGAAACTTCTTATTCATTTTAAACTGCTTAAGAAGAAAATAAATTCTTAAGCGTTTTTTTCTGTTTCTTCAAAACCTCCTAATTGCTAAACCAAAGTTGCAGCGATTGCTTGATTCCTTAGCATTTGCTTGATGATTCAATTCCTTGTCAAGTGAAGTTAGTGGTCTATGTAACTTTCGTAGTTGGTCTAGGTAACTTTTGGTACCTTTAAAGATTGCATCCAATTTCACTTGCCCAAAAAAGCAAAGAAAAAGATTGAATCGTTACACCGTGTTACCCGATTGGTTTGGGGAGTCTGAAACTTGAACACACTGTTCTTGACATTGATCTCCTAAAAAAGATGGGGTTGTATTGTCTTTTGCCTCTAGTTGTGGAGTTTTTTTTTTTTAATGTGTACTGGATATATCAAAGAAGTAGCTACATTACTTATACTGTCCTCGTTGTATGAAGACATGAGAGGAGAGAAAATCTGCCAGACAATGCAAGTTTCTCCCAACTTTATGGTTTGTATATGCATATATGAAGCTATTTTTTTTTGTGATAATTTCTCTTTCATGCATCCCTTCAGTACAGTACTTTGTCAAATTGGTTATGAATGTCTTCTTTTTGCCACATCCTAAAATTTAGGACCTAAATAAATTGCCGATCAATATTTAATTATCAAAATTTACCAATGCTTTTCTTATTTTACTTGCACCAAGCAAGATTTTATGATTTTGACACCAGAATTTTTGTAAAGTTTGAGGACGTGACTTAGAATGGAAAACTTAGAATTTCCCATCTCTCTCTCTCTCTCTCTCTCTCTCTCTCTCTCTCTCTCTCTCTTTGAAACGGACATGAGCAACGAACTTGTCGCCTAACGAACTCGCTCTGGCATCTCTGCATTGAAAGATGGTATGCATCGTTTGCTCCCTTCGTCTTCCTGCATTCCACTTGCAGTTTTGCAGCTCGAATCTGAGCTGTCCATGTCTTGCTTCTGCGACTTTCTAGCTTTTCCATTCGCGGGGAAGCTTCGTAAATCTCGCATTGCATTCTGCTCTTGATGGACTTTTGAGTTTTGAGTTGAATTCCGTTGGCCGTCGCAAGAGATTGAGCCGATTGACCGCGGAAATGTGAGATCTCGAACGAGCCTGGAAGGAGGAATGAATGTTGATTCGATTGTTGTTGCGTGATCCTGTGGAACTATTGATTCTTTTGGTGAGATCTTGTCATCCTCCGGCGAGCCCCGATAGCTTAAGTCCAATTCGTTGTGAATTGCATTAGATCTGGTGCAGATTGGGGCATTTGTGTTAATGGGTTGGTCATGATTTTGCGTAGGACCCTTAAAAATCGCATCTTTGAGGACGTTGCTCGTTGATATCTGTTTTCATATGGAGTGGATTTGTTGTTGAATGATTATGGGAGATATGAGCATTCGTATTGCACCTCATGCTTTGAGTGTAATTGCTTTGCTTCGTCCTTGATTTTCAGATTCACTTCGTGCTTCTCATAAGTAGGCAAGGTAAAGTGAGGCTGACAAAGTGGTATTCAGCTTATCCTCAGAAGGAAAGGACTAAGGTATGTTCATTCCTTACAGTCCTGAGAAAATTGTGATCTGTGCGGATGGCTTTAAATGTAGATCATGTTCCCTGTTGACTTTAATATGGACATTAAGACTTCGAAAGAAATACTCAAACTACATTAAGAACAGTATGTGGAAAATAATAATAACTATGTTTCATTTATTTAAAGTAGCCATAATTTACAAAATTGGTACACAATATGATTTAATTTATTTTTACTAAGATTTCTTATGGTCTACTAGTTTAAATGTCTACTTATAGTCTTACCATGCAAACTTGGAATCCTAATGTTATATATATATATTTTTGTTTTTTTGTTTTTTTTTTTTTTTCAGTTTTCAGTCAATGGATCAAGACCAAAACATATCAATGGAAGTAGAGGGACGTGATGAAATGAGTCCACTCATGGAATTGCCATTCCATGGAGCTGATGAAGTGGAATCTGCAACCATGGGCGCGACAAACAAGGTGAGGGTACCTAATTCTCATACTGCTTCGGGTAAAAAGCGAGCTAATCAATCAAATTGTTGGGATCATTTTTCGAGAATTATAGATGAGAAAACACAGAAAACAGTTAAGGTGAAGTGCATTCATTGCGGGATGGATTATGTGTATAATGTTGATCATGGAACCTCTACTATGTGGAAGCACTTGAGAAAGTGCAAAAAGTATTCTCGCACAGATAAAAAGCAAATGTTGTTTGCATCACGTGACAAAAGTGTAGTTGGCGAGGTTGGGGAAAACACTACTAGTGATAGTGTCTTAACGACATGGAAGTTTGATCAAGAACGTTGTAGGCATATGCTTGCTCGAATGATTATTATTGATGAGCAGCCATTTTCCATGGTTGAACGTGTTGGTTTTCGGGATTTTATTACTGAATTGCAACCTCTTTTCCATCATCTTTCACGATTTACAATGGCAAGAGATTGTATGAAGTTATATTTGAGTGAAAGGACTTGTTTGAAAGCTTACTTTGGTAAGCTTAAATCTAGGATTGCACTCACAACGGATATGTGGAGTTCCATTCAAAACTTGAACTATTTGTGTCTTACTGCACATTATATTGATGAAAATTGGCAGTTGCAAAAAAGAATAATCAATTTTGTGATGATGCATAGTCACAAGGGTAAGGAGATTGGTAAAATGGTGGGGAAATGCATTTATGATTGGGGAATAGAAAGGAATGTGTCCACAATAACAGTGGATAATGCAAGTTCAAATGATGTGGCTGTTAGTTATTTGAAAGAAAAATTTTCAGAAGAAGGATTTTTGATTTTGAATGGTGATGCTTTACATATGAGATGCACTGCTCATATACTTAACTTGATAGTAAGAGACGGATTGAATGAGGTGCGTGACTCTATTGCACGCATCCGAAACATGGTTAGGTATGTAAGGAGTTCTCCGGCTAGAGCTAAGACATTCAAATGTTGCATTGAGAGTGAGAGGATTGCATACAATGGTTCGGTCTGTCTTGATGTTGCCACTAGATGGAACTCCACTTATATGATGCTAGACACCGCCATAAAGTTCAAGAAAGCTTTTAAAAGAATGGAAGAAGAAGATTTATATTTCTTAAGGGAAATTGACAATGATCCTCCTGAAGATGAAGATTGGGAAAAAGCCATCATTATTTCTAAATTTCTGAGATGGTTTTATGATGCAACCAAAAGGATGTCGGGTAGTTTATATGTTACTTCAAATCATTATTTTGAGGAGATAGCTAAGTTGTACAAGTATTTGAATAATGCGACGAATTCTTTAGACCCAAAGCTTCAAGCTATGGGTTTAAAAATGAAAGAGAAGTTTGACAAGTATTATGGGAGTTTGGATAAAGTTAATATGATGGCATTGATTGCGGTTGCATTGGATCCTACAAAGAAGTTGAACTATGTAAAGTTCTGTTTTGAACAAATCTATGATGATGAAGCAAAAATTGATGAGATGCATGATAAGGTGAAGGTCGCCTTGGAGAATTTGTATAAATCTTATGAGCGATCTTTTGTTGGCTCTTCTGGTAAAGGAAAATTGGGTGATTCAGGTGTGAGTAACAGTAGTAGTGCTTCTAATGTTGATATTGATGACAATGATTGTGAATTCGATGCTTGGCACAAAAGCTTTCTCCATGCGAAGAAAAAAGTATTGGATGAAAACAAATCTGAGCTTGATCGGTATCTTGAAGCTGAAAGTGAAGATATCCTTAATATTGATCTTTTGATGTGGTGGAAGACTACTGGGTCAAAGTATGAAATCGTATCTTTGATGGCTCGAGATGTTTTGTCTATTCCCGTGACTACCGTTGTTTCAGAGTCGGCTTTTAGTACATCGGGACGTGTACTTGATGGCTTTCGAAGTTCTTTGACTCCTAGAGTGGTGGAAGGTTTAATTTGTACTCAAGATTGGTTGAGAGCTGTTCGCGTGCCAATTAATGTTGAAGAGTGCATTGAGAATGCGGAACAATTTGAGGCGGGTAAGTCATATATATATTTCTTTGTATTTTGTAATTTATTCACATAACTATCTATTAAGTGCATGCCTTATTTAATCTCTCTTTTTCTTTTTTCTTTTTTCTCTTTTATAGATTTGGATTGTCTTACCAAGGACATTATCATTGAAAAATAAACTTCATTTTGTCGAAACTCCAATTTTGTGGTAAGTAAATAGACTTTATTAAATCCTAAAGTATGGATTATTGTTGATTTTTCTTTATATATGAATTTTAGGTTTTTGTCAGAGATTTTGTACCACGTGGAACGCAAGGCCGAAGAAGGAGAAGAAGATCGAGCACATGAAGGACAAGGTTGATATGGAATATGAGAAACTTGATGTATTTTGTGGGATATGGGGATGCGAGATGGTCGAATTATATACTTGGTTGTTTTTTTTCAAGAGGAGTCTAAATTTTATACATGTTCCCAATGAGTTTGGTCGAAGGATGTACTTGGTTCGGCCTTTTTGTTTAAGCGGATAACTTATCTAGAATTGTTTTTCTAAGGTTAATTTTTATGCAAAACAGGGTCCAATGAAAACAGGGTCAACCCTGTTCCCGGACCGGAAAAACAGGTGGGCGGGAACGGGGTCCAATGAAAACGGTGGTAGGGAACAGGGTCCAAAAAATGAGAACCGGTTATAACAGGGTAGGGAACAGGGTCCAGGTCTAGACCCTACCCACCCTGGACCCGCTCACCCTTAGTATGTATGTGCATATGGCATGGGATGAACCTCATGGAAATAGAAGCATGACTGCATGGTGGTATATGCACGATGGCATGGTGAGATATGCATGACTGCATTGCGATATATGCACGACCGCATGGTGATGTATGCTTGATAGCATGGATGATATGTGTTTTACTCGTGATATCTTGATTGTTTTGCTTGTTGCATTTTGTAGTTTGATGGATCTTTACTGCCGAGTGGTTGTACTCACCCTTTTGGGGACTAACATTTCAGATTGAGAGATGCCTCTAGCACTTGTCACAAGTGGTACATTTTATGGATTACCGTATGATGTTGAGGTCGAGTACTCGGAGCACCCCGCGTTGGTGTTCATGGCCTGGTGTTTATTCGCGTCCGTGTTTTGGTTATGTACGATGTGGGCCTACCTAATGGCCCCATACTTCAGGAGTTCATATCTGTCCTTGTTCGTCGAGATGGGAGGATCATGGGGATGGGTGTGATAAGAGCGTGTGACTAGTGGAGGTTGACACTTTTTGGGATGGCCGACACTAGCTGATGGATAGATGTACATGTCTGATGTATAGTCGGGTTCTTTTTGGGTTTAGCCGAGCTTACTTAAAGTCTTGGCCTTTTGTTGTACTAACTTGTAACATCCATCTTAGTTATGTAAATAAAAGTGATTCGGTCCTAATATATATATATATGAAAGGTTGTAGTTGGTGTGTATTGCATCGTATTATTTAGTTTGTGTACGAGTTAGGAAGATGTTGAGTATGCTTCCGTTAATTTGAACTGCGCTGGGACCGATTGAGATGGTACGAACCCCCAGGATTTATGGACCCACTACAATTCAAATGGTATCAGAGTGACATGTTATTAGAACAAGTGATAGGCGAACAAGCTGTGGCGACCCTAGCGAATCGGGGGCCGTGTCGAGGGGTGCCACATCCCCGTTTTGGTATCAGAGCAATGGTTATAGGTGGAGTGATAAGGAGCCTGTGGCACCCCTCGACGACCCCCAATCCATTAGGGTCGTCACAGCTTGCCAATCACTTTCTCTCATCAGATATCTGTTACTTGTCTTTTATAAAAAAAAGGGGTTTAAAGAAGGATCGAGGCCCTTAGGCTTTTTTTTTTTTTGAAAACGGTCCCAGCATAACTTATTAGCGGAAGCATAATTGAGTCTCATCATCTCTCCCTCCAATAACCATAATGTAATGCACACCAACTACACACCATAAGAAAAGATGAAGCCGAGCCACTTTTATTTATATACTTTCATGATGGATTTCTCGGGTCGGTACAACCAAAAAGAAAAGCCAAGACTTTTAACTACACTTGGCCACAACCCAAAAGATATCTTGACCCCTATAACGATCACGTGTCATCCTCCATCTATCAGTGTCGGTTACTCTAAAAAAAGAAATGTTAGCTCTCTACTCCACACATGGCCATCACACCCATCCTGGTGCATTGGGCAGTGGTGGCGGCAACATCCCCCGAATCACTCCCTCTTGGCGAATGTGGACCGACAAAAACTCCTGAATGACCGGGCCCCCAGCCAGGCCCACATCGTACATGACCAGCACGAGGACTCTCACAAACGTCAGACCAGAGATGGTAATGCAATCAATCTCCGAACACTCTACCTCCACGTCAGATGGGAGGCCATAAAAGGTACCTCGCGTGACCGGAGAGAGCGGCATCTTTCTAATCTGAAATGTTGGTCCCTGAACGGGTGAGTACAACCAATTAGCAAGTAAAAGATCAAATAAATTACTCAATGCATCACACAATACAATCACAACATCATAGCATAATACATATCATCCATGCATCCAAGCATAACTTATCTTGCAGCCATGCATATGTCATCATACCATATGTGCATACATCCTCATGCACTCATCATCAAGCATTCATACATATACAATGCCTCATGTACACATACCATCATGCCATAGGTGCACATACAACCATGCACTCATATACATCATATCATACAGCCATGCATACATGTCACCATACCATGCATGATTCAATTTCCACTTTTTATCTTTCAATTTGATCACATCTTTCTTTTTCGGGATCAGTAATAGCATCCCACATTTTATCACTTGCACTCCAACCTGGCATCACAAAAAAACCTCTAACACACACACCATCGGGCATCCGGCACCCCCACATTCTAGGCATCTCGTATCCCAACTGGCATCACGAGACATCCCCTCGAGCACAAACCTCCGAGGCTTCTGGCACCCAACCATTCCGAGCATCTCGAAACTCCTGAGGACATCCGGGCATGTATCACAATACAACCGGGCATTCGGAAATCCCCATCCCAGGCATCTCGACACTCCCAAAGCATTATTGGCTCACCCCCAACAATTTCCTCATTCATCATAATTCATATTCACCAATTTATGTCTCACATTCAACATGGCACATGATGTAATGGCAACAAAGTCAAATTCAACATTTGATTCTATATGCAATGCCAAATATCATCACATGTGCCGCAAGATTTAATCACTTAAATCAATATAATTCGTGGGGTTCATCCAAAACAGAATAGTCATAAATTACAGCATTTGAAATTCACACAATCCAGCTTGCACGGTTTTAGAAAATATTTCCATTAAATACCCAAATGACCTTCGAAAATTTTGAATTCAAACATGTGATAGTTAAGACATAATGGCAGATATTTCATGAAGGACACTGCACCAAAAGACCCTCATATCATGCGATATAGACCAAACATCACAGCACCATTATCAAGACCACTCAACTTGCACAGTTTGTGAAACATTTTTAGTTAAATAGGCAAATGAACTTCAAAAATTATGAAATTTGAATATGTTGCAGGGTAGACATAAGGAAAGATACTTCATGAAGAAAAATTTGCCGAAAGAGCTTCATAAAAAATGATATAACCCATGCATTGAAACTGACTAAATCCGAACGCGTCAGATTACACAGTTTTAGAAATATTTCCGATTGAATACCCTAAAGATCTTCAAAATTCATGAAATTATACTATGTTGTAGAAAATATCCTAAAGTATATTTTTCATGAAGAAACCAAAGTCAAATTCATTCTAGGTGATTAAATTTAGTCGAATAAAACTTCTGTTTCAATACTGAAATTTCCAGATCTGACTACTTCCAAAAAACCACAATTTCAACTATCTATTCTCGTTATTTTTCTCTAAATTTTTGATATGTTGAACCTCAGGATGTCCTTTACATCTTTTGTTAAGAAATCGAAGTGAAATTTCAAAAAAGAGATAGGCTTACAGACCATGCATTCATCAAAGGTAGTTACCAAAATCTCCAGATTCAGTCTCTCCGAAAAATAAGGATTTCACCCACTTATACTTATTTTTTTTGTCCCAAATTTGATTATGTTATATTTCAAGAAGTCCTTAACAACTTTCATTTAGAATTCACGGCCAAAATCCAACTCAAACAACACATTCAAGCCAATAGAACATCCAAGGTCGAGCTGTTTCCTCAAGAACAGTTTACTGGTCTTAAATATCCCTCTTAACACTTCAACTTTTAACACCCTAAACATCCGAAACCTATCACCATTCAAGCATACACACTAGACACAACATGCAAGAGCAGATTAAGGATCCCAACTTGCCTCTAGACCGAGCAAACAGCAAGCACACGGCAAATGGACACAGCGGCGAATGACGAACGCACAGCGGAGGATCGGCTTCCTTCTTCTTCCGCACACTCACTCTCCCTTTCTCTCTCAATTTCTCTCTTTCTCTCGGTAATCCCCTCTCTCTCTCTCTCTCTCTCTCTCTCTCTCTCTCTCTCTCTCTCATTCTCGCTTAAACCGGCATCATCCCCCTTAATTTTCTTCCCCTCAATGATGAGCAATCATTGGATGTGCATGGGGAACACTTGGCAGCTGGGAGGGACAAATGGCCTTCTTCATGCAAGATGGGCCTCCATCTTTGGTTGGGTTTGGGCTAGCCATGGGCTGACGGCAGCTCCCCTTCTTGGGCTTCATGGGCCGGTTGAGAATGGTGTGACACCTCGAACCCTTCGCAGGTCGTCACCAGCGCCAATGTTACTCCTTATTACCTTTCTCCTTAGAAGATGCGTCATAATTTATAGACACATTTTTTTTAAAAACAAAACAGTCCCAGCGCGACTTATTAGCGGAAGCAAATTAAATATCACGTCTCTCCCCCTACCAACCATGATACAAATACACACCACTAAACATCAGGATTTTTATAAACATACCACGACACTTTATTTACATATATTTTCAAGATGGGAGTACTCTTGGGTCGGTACATCAAAAGGAAAAGCTAGGACTCAGCCATGTCCAGCCTAAAACCTCAAAAAGAACCCTTGACCCTCTACATCACACGTGTACAATCCCTCCCATCATAAGTGTCGGCTAACGATCCCAAAAAACACAGCCCCTACTCGTCACGCTCAGGTCTCACACCCAGTCCGGTGCGTCAGGCGGTGGCGGTGGCAGCATCCCTCCCATCACCCCATCGTGGCGAACGTGAACAGAAACAAACTCCTGAACGACTGGGCCCCCAGCCAGGCCTATGTCGTACATGACAAGACAGCGTACGCGAATGTAGGTGAGTCCAGGCACGGAAGGACAGCCGAACTCCTCACACTCTACCTTAACGTCGGACGGTAACCCGTAAAATGTACCTCTCGTGACGATAGAAAGCGGCATATCGGCTAATCTGAAATGTTATCCCCAAAAGGGGTGAGTACAACCACTCAGCAGATAGGGAAATCCAATAGCAACTCAATGTATCAGACAGATCATACATGCATTGCAGGCGTAACTTACCTTGAAGTCATGCGCATACTATCATGCATCATCATATCAATTTATAACACATACATGTGTATCATCATATTTTTGAAGGCAACCTCTACGAGCTCACCTTCAAAAGGGACATGTCATCATCATCATGACATCATCACATTACACATGTCATATATTATACCATCATCATTATCATCACCATGCATATTATTATGCATGACATATCATCATCATCATCATCATCATCATCATGCATATCTTATCATCATCATCATCATCATGCATATCATCATGCATATCATATCATCATGGGTGATCATCGTTATTTCACATCACATATCATTATCATCATCATGCATATCATCATGCATATCATATCATCATTATCATCATGCATATCATCATGCATATCATATCATCATGGGTGATCATCGTTATTTCACATCACATATCATTATCATCATCACCATCATGCATATCATCATGCATATCATATCATGGTTTAATTTCCACTTTTTACTTTTCAATTGATTACCACATCACCCATTTCTCAAATCATCAATTTCATCATCCCCTCGGGCAAAGATCTCCGAGGTTCCCCGGCATTCGGCCTCCCAGGCCACCGGGCATCCGACCCCCCACATTCCGGACATCTCACATCTCAACTAGCATCACGAGGCATTCCCTTCGGGCAGAAACCTCCGACGGGGCTTCCGGCCTTTACCCTTCTAGCCAGACATCTCGCACCCCAATCCTGGCATCGCGAGGCATTCCCTTCGGGCAAAGACCTCCGACAGGGCTTCCGGCCCCCCACATTCCGGGCATCCTGAATCTCCCAGGGAATTTCGGCAATGTATCTCTATACATTCCGAGCATCATCCGCCATCACAACCATCTCCTCATTTACCATCATCCATGTTTACCAGTATTTTATTCACATTTTAACATGGCACATGGCATGATATCAAACAAATCATACTAGGCATGACATTCACGCATACATTGATTCAATTGCCATACATATACCAAGACTTTATCACATATGCATCTCAATTCAATATCATAGACATATCAAGGCTTTATCACATGTGCATCTCAATTCAATATCATAGACATATCAAGGCTTTATCACATGTGCATCTCAATTCAATATCATAGACATATCAAGGCTTTATCACATGTGCATCTCAATTCAATATCATAGACATATCAAAACTTTATTACACATGCAACATGAATTAATTGAATGGAATCTATGGCCAATGAAATAATTCCTTTTTATTCATTTATTTATTTATCATTTTATTTATTTATTTATTATTATTATTTTTAAAATAACTATAAATTCCCAAAATTATCAAAATTCAAGAAATTATTAAACAAACCCATAGGATGATAATTACTTGCAAAATTCATGGCCAAATTGAATTTTTACAAAATCTCATAATTTTCCCAAAACATCCTATGCTTCTCGGATGAAACCAGAATGCACGGTTTCCGAATAAATTCAATTAAAATATCCATATGGCCTCCAAAAATTATAAAATTTTACTGGATTATAGCCAATACATTTTCGCAAAACTTTTATGAAGAAATACAAGCCCGATTACTTATATATTATTTTATACAATCTCACGAAGCTTCTGGATCTATTACCGCATCGTCCAGTGCTTCCATCTCCGAAATATTAAGATTTCACCCACCTATTCTCTTTTGTTTCATCTGAAAGTTGGATATTTTATGTATCAAGGTGTCCTTTACAAGTTTTATGAAGAGATCTAGGTCAAATAACCAGATTATAGTCCTCATTTTAGTCCTTTAAGTCTCGGGTATCTCGGAATACATCACCAGAATCATCGTCTTCAAGATCTAGTCGATTTACCAAGCTATACTTGTTCTTTTCACTTCAAATTTGATTATGTTGTATTTTAGGATGTTCCCTAAAACTTTCATGAAGACATCAAAGTAAGATTCTCAACAAAAACCAACATGCAACCATGAATCCAGCAAAAGGTTAGTAAAAACTTTCCAGATCTGAGGTGTCCGTAAGATGCAACTTTAACCCCTCAAATATACATCATTGTCCACGAAATTTCAGTATGTTATAGTAAAAGATGTTAGCTACAACTTTCATGAAGACATCGAAGCCAAAATCGGACTCCAAACACATATGCAAGCTCAAACAAGTTACTGACTCACACAATCCGAGCAATAACGGTCACACGACTTAAGAACAAGCCAACCTTACCTCGGTTTTTCTCACTTAAAACACCCAAAATCTAACATGCAAACACTGATACAAACATGCAAGAGAAGCTAGAGGACTCCACTTGCCTCTAGGATGAACGATCGATGGCGTACGGTGGACAGACACGGCGGCGGCAGCGACTCCCTCCTTCCTCTCTCTCTCGGCCGTTCCTCCTCTCTCGCACAACTCTCTCTCTCTCGCACACCTCTCTCTCTCTCTCTCTCTCCTTGGGCGAACAAAATGGCCGGTCACCCTCTCTCTCTCCCTTCTTATACCCCCTAGAGCTCATCATTTGTAATGATTGCATTGCCTCAACCATGGCCAATGCATGGCCTTCCCCTTTGCCACTTGTCACATTGGATTTTGAATTGAGCTTGGGCCTCTTGGGCTTGGGCTTTTGGGCCATCCGGCCACTTCTTCTTGGGCCTCCAATGGGCCGGCGATAGCCCTTCCGTAGGCCTCCATTCGGGCTGGCCATTCGGCCCACTAAGCTTAGGGCAATGGGCCTAAGGCCCATTCCTAAAATTAACCCTTTTTCCTCTTTTTTGTTTTTTGAATTTCTTCTATAAATATTTTTTTTTTCAACTTCAATTTTCATCTTGGCCAAAGTCTTGGGACATCTTGTCTATTGAAATTTAATTTATAAATTTTATGCCCAAGCATAGATTATTAATCTATCGAATTTAAATTTTCACAATCGTATGCACAAACCATCTAATTAAAAGACTAATGGCTAAAGTATAAGCCATGGAAATTTTTATCACCTAATTAAAGACTTTAACACACCTTATGGCTTGGCTCTGAATTTTTGGGATGCCACAAATGGGGTGAGGCAATGGGCTGGTTTGGGCTTTCAATTGTCCAGCCCATCCTCATCCTATTAATTTACCTAATCCTTAATTATATAAACACCTAATTGGAATTTATAATTCACCAAAACTTTGTGACCTATCTTAATAAATTCCAATCCATATTCCACATGGCCAAAAATAGAACTTTCCTATCAAATAATTATTCACCCAAAAGCTTGGCCAAAGTCTTAATGCAAGACATGAATTAGAGCACCCCTAAAGATTGGCAAGGAATTCTAGGATGCCACAATTCTCCCCTCCTTAGAGAATTTCGCCCTCGAAATTAAATAGTTACTCATGCCTTTTGAAACAAATAAGGGTACTTTTCCTTCATCTGATCTTCACTTTCTCATGTAGCTTCTTCCATATCATGATGTCGCCATAATATCTTAACCAAATGGATCTTCTTAGTCCCGAGAATTTGTTCCTTTCGATCCAATACTTGCACAGGCTCTTCGATGTACCTCACTTTCTCATCCACTTTGATGGCTTCATGATCGAGTATGTGACCAGGATCCGGCTGGTACTTTCTCAGCATCGACACATGAAACACATCATGTAAATTTCCCAATTTAGGAGGCAGCGCCAAACGATAAGCTACATCTCCTATTCTTTCAAGTATCTCAAAAGGTCCAACAAATCTAGGGCTTAACTTACCCTTCATTCCAAATCGAGATATTCCTTTCATTGGAGATACTTTAAGGAATACATGATCTCCCACATTAAACTCCAAAGGCCTTCTACGCCTATCTGCGTAGTCTTTTTGTCTACTCTGAGCTGTTTTAAGTCTTTTCCTCATAATCTCGACAGCTTCAGTGGTAACTTGTACCAGTTCAGGTCCGGTCAATTTCTTTTCACCTACTTCATTCTAACAGACAGGAGTTCTACATCTCCTTCCATATAATGCTTCATAGGGAGCCATGTCTATACTTTTCTAAAAACTATTATTATAAGCAAACTCCACCAAATGCAATCTTTCATCCCAATTTCCTTTAAAGTCAATCACACAAGCCCTCACTATATCCTTTAATGTCTGGATTACTCTTTCTGTTTGCCCATCCGTTTGAGGGTGAAAAGCAGTACTAAATTGGAGTTTAGTTCCTAAGGCAATTTGAAGACTCCGCCAAAAGTTCGAAGTAAATGTTGAATCGCGATCTGAGGTAATAGTTATTGGAACACCATGTAAGCATACTATTTGACTTACATAAATATCCGCATATCTATCCATTGGGTAGTCTATGCGAACTACTAGGAAATGAGCAGACTTAGTTAGACAGTCCACTATTATCCAGATAGAGTCATGACCACTTGATGTCATTGGCAATCCTTGTACAAAGTCTATTGTTATATGTTCCCATTTCCATTCTAGTATGTCTAACGGTCTCAAGAGTCCTGCGGGTTTGCGATGTTCCGCTTTTACTTGCTGGCACGTTAAACATTGAGAAACGTGCTTAGCCGTATCTGCTTTCATACCATTCCACCAAAATTGCTGACGCAAAATCCTATACACCTTTGTACTACCTGGATGAACACTGTAATTACTCCTATGTGCCTCCGACAAAATTTCCTTTTTTACTTCTTCATTGTCGGGAACACAAAGTCGTCCTTGTCATCTTACCACTCCATCTTCAGAGACTTGAAATTCCGGTCTTTTTCCTAAAGACACTGCATCTTTCACTTTCAAAATTTCCAGGTCAGACTCTTGTAAGGTCTTAACTTTCTGAATGATTTCAGGTTTAATTCTTAATGCACTAAGCATATTTGTAAGACAATCCATTTTAAATTTAAACTCTATGTCCGCTACAGACTTTAACAAGCTCCATTCTGCCATTTTTAAACTAGCCATCTCCATAGCTGACTTACGACTAAGAGCATCTGCTACTTTATTTGCTTTCCCTGGATGGTACCGTATCTCACAATCATAATCCTTTAACAACTCCATCCACCTCCTTTGTCTCATGTTCAATTCCTTTTGTGAGAACAAATACTTCAAGCTCTTATGATCGGTATAAATCTCAAACTTTTCCCCGTATAAATAATGTTTCCATATCTTCAAAGTGAACATTATAGCTGCTAATTCTAAATCATGCGTGGGGTAGTTTAGTTCATGGGGTTTCAATTGTCTAGACGCATTGGCTATGACCTTGCCATGCTGCATCAAAACACATCCCAGTCCTTTGTGAGATGCATCACTATACACCGTAAAACCATCTGATCCTGTCGGTATAGTCAAGATTGGAGCCGAGGTCAATTTCTTTTAAGCTCCTGGAAACTCCTTTCGCATTCCCCATTCCATTCAAACTTCACGTTCTTTCGAGTCAATTTTGTTAGAGGACCTGCCAATCGTGAGAATCGTTCAATACACCTTCTATAATAACCAGCCAGTCCTAAGAAACTCCATATTTCAGTAGGTGTCGTCGATCTCGGCCAATTTATTATCATCTCAACTTTCGCCGGGTCTACTGCAATTCCTCCTCCTAATACTACGTGTTCCAAAAATATCATCTGGTCCAGCCAAAATTCACACTTGCTAAATTTGGCATACAGCTCATGATCTCTCATGGTTTGCAAAACTATCCTCAAGTGTTGTTCATGCTCTTTAGGCCCTCTCGAATATATCAGGATGTCATCAATAAAAATAATCACAAACTGATCTAAATACGGCTTAAATACCCTATTCATTAGATCCATAAATGCAGCCGGTGCATTTGTCAATCCAAATGGCATGACCAGGAACTCGTAATGTCCATAA
Organism: Eucalyptus melliodora; assembly: GCA_004368105.4. NCBI lineage: Eukaryota > Viridiplantae > Streptophyta > Magnoliopsida > Myrtales > Myrtaceae > Eucalyptus > Eucalyptus melliodora. The sequence goes on along the minus strand of CM023412.3, from coordinate 46,964,515 downwards.
CGAGTCCTAAACGCAGTCTTAGGAATGTCCTCTTTCTTAATTCTTAGCTGATGGTATCCCGACCTTAGGTCAATCTTAGAGAAGACTGAACTTCTTTGGAGTTGGTCAAATAGGTCATCAATCCTAGGCAAATGATATTTATTTTTAATGGTCACTTGATTTAGTTGCCTATAGTCAATGCACAAGCGCATCGACCCATCTTTCTTTTTCACAAACAAAACTGGCGCACCCCAAGGTGAAGCACTTGGCCTAATGAATCCTTTGTCAAGCAACTCTTGTAGTTGCACCTTTAATTCCTTCAACTCGACTAAGGCCATCCTATACGGGGTTTTTGATATTGGTCCTGTTCCAAGCATTAATTCAATTTCGAACTCAATTTCTCGTTCCGGCGGTAATCCAGGCAACTCCTCAGGAAATACATCTTGAAATTCATTAACCACTCGAATTTCATCAAGTTTAGGCTCTTCCCTAGTATAATCTTTAACCATGGCCAGGTATCCTTGACATCCTTTGTCAAGTAACGCACGAGCTTCTATTGCTGTAATAAGTGCTATAGATAGGTGGGTCTGACCTCCCAAAAATTCACAACTAGACTGATCATGTAAGACAAATTGAATCACTTTTCTATAACAATCCATTTTGGCTCGATATTTACGAAGCCGATCCATTCTTATGATAACATCAAAATCATACATAGCCATTACAACCAAGTCTATTTCCATATCCTTTCCTCCTATTGATATCTTACAATTTCCACACACCAGCGTAGACAATACCATATCCTTTAAAGGTGTAGAAACACAATGAGGCGTCTCAAGAGGCGTAACTTCTATTTTACTCAAATGCCTATATCTTTCAGACACAAATGAATGCGTAGCACCTGTATCAAACAATGCATATGCCTTTTTACCATTGATAAGGATCGTACCTGAGATAACATTTTTGGAAGCTTCCGCTTCCTCTTGGTTGACCGCATACACCCTCTCTTGTGCTGGTGGCCTCTGATGATTCTTTGGTAAGTTTGATCTAACAACACTCTATTGTCCCTGTCACACCGAGCCAACACTCATTTGCGACCTATCTTGTGGGCAACTTCTCCTAAGGTGGCCCACTTGTCCACAACCAAAACATCTTAGTCGTCCATTGCAAGGTCCTGGGCCATGTCGCCCATTACACCTTTGACAAACATCAGGCTGATAGGGTGCTTTCCCTATATTCATGCCATCTTTTGCTCTCCCAAAATTTCCAAAATTGCTCTTTTTCTTCACATTCCAAGTTTGACCTTGACCAGGATAGGGTCTCTTACCCCTTCTCACATCATTAAAGTTCAATTGTTTCTTAAACTCTGATCGCTCTCTCATAAGCTCTTGCTCTACTAACTGTGCCCTTTCATAAATCTCATGATAATCCCTTATATTTAGAGGCACTAGTTGTTTCCTAATATCAGTTCTCAACCCTTTCAAAAACCTCTTAGTCTTTTCTTCCTGATCCTCAATTAGTCTAGGAGCATATCTAGACAGTTCAGAAAATCTTGCTTCATATTGGTCCACTATCAGTTCCTTATGTTCTAACTGAACAAATTCTCAAAATTTTCTTGTCCTTAGCATAGTTAGAAAAATTCTTTCTATTGAAAGCTCTCACAAACTCTTCCCAGTTAACATCAGTACCTGGTGGAAATATTATGTCCTTCGAAGCTCTCCACCAAAACTTCGCATTTCCCTCAAGCTGGTACTCTGCCAAAGTTATTTTCTCGGCATCATTACAGTCCAACAACCGAAAAATTCGTTCCATCCCATCAATCCAATGCTTCGCCTCCTCAAGACTTCCCATTCCGTTGAACTTAGGTGGTTTCAGCTTCAGAAATTGCTCCACCAGTCCTTGAGTACAGCGTTCTGCTCCATGCTATTGCTGCGCTTGTCTTTCCATCAGATTTCCTATATTGGCCAATGCCTGCAGTATATCTTCCATCCGGAGTTCAGCCCTTGCAGCCGAGGCTTCAGCCCTCGATGGATGAGCACTTCCAGCTTGCACCATGATTTTCCTGTAGTTTTCCAAGCATTTGCCTCAGGAAATACCTATGACTCAATGTCTTCTTTAAAAATGACAGCAACTAAAGAAAATAAGTAACATAACCATGTTACTGATACCTAAAAGCAATTCATAATAACTACTAGGGATCTACGAGTGATTACTCATCACCTGTTATTCAAAGTTACCTAACTATTCCAGTCAATATCCTATGGTGTGCATTGTCATCATGTTCCTCAATTTCCAATGAGGCTCCTTATCACTCCAACCTATAACCATTGCTTGGATACCAATAAAACAGATGTGGCACCCCTCGACGGCCCCCAATCCATTAGGGTCGCCACAGCCTACCAATCGCTTTCTCTCATCAGATATCCGTTACTTGTCTTTTATAAAAAAGGGGTTTAAAGAAGGACCAAGGTCCTTAGGCTTTTTTTAACGGTCCCAGCACAACTTATTAGCGGAAGCATAATTGAGTCTCACCATCTCTCCCTCCAATAACCATAATGTAATGCACACCAACTACGCACCATAAGAAAAGATGAAGCTAAGCCACTTTTCTTTATATATTTTCATGATGGATTTCTCGGGTCGGTACAACTAAAAAGAAAAGCCAAGACTTTTAACTACACTTGGCCACAATCCAAAAGATATCTCGACCCCTATAACGATCACGTGTCATCCTCCATCTATCTGTGTTGGCTACTCTAAAAAAGAAATGTCAGCTCTCTACTCCTCATGCAGCCATCACACCCATCCTGGTGCGTCGGGCGATGGTTGCGGCAACATCCCCTGAATCACTCCCTCTCGGTGGACGTGGACCGACAAAAACTCCTGAATGACCGGGCCCCCAGCTAAGCCCACATCGTACATGACCAGCACGCAGACTCGCACAAATGTTAGACCAGGGATGGTAACGCAATCAATCTCCGAACACTCTACCTGCACGTCAGATGGGAGGCCGTAAAAGGTACCTCGCGTGACCGGAGAGAGTAGCATCTTTCTAATATGAAATGTTGGTCCCCAAAGGGGTGAGTACAGCCACTCAGCAGGTAAAAGATTCAATAAACTACTTAATGCATCACACAATACAATCACAACATCATAGCATAGTACATATCATCCATGCATCCAAGCATAACTTACCTTGCAGCCATGCATATGTCATCATACCATATGTGCATACATCCTCATGCACTCATCACTAAGCATTCATACATATACCATGCCTCATGTACACATACCATCATGCCAAAGGTGCACATACAACCATGCACTCATATACATCATATCATACAGCCATGTATACATGTCACCATACCATGCGTGATTCAATTTCCACTTTTTATCTTTCAATTTGATCACCGCATCTTTCTTTCCCGGGATCAGTAATTGCATCCCACATTTTATCACTCGCACCCCAACCTGGCATTGTGAGAAAACCTCCGACACACACACCATTGGGCATTCGGCACCCCTACATTCTGGGCATCTCGTATCCCAACTGGCATCATGAGGCATCCCCCTGGGCACAAACCTCCGAGGCTTTCGACACCCAACCATTCCGAGCATCTCGAAACTCCCAAGGACATCCGGGCATGTACCACAATACAATCGGGCATCTAGCACCCCTCATCTTGGGCATCCCGACACTCCCAGGGCATTATTGGCTCACCCCCAAAAGTTTCCTCATTCATCATAATTCATATTCACCAATTTATGTCTCACAATCAACATGGCACTTGATGTAATGGCAACAAAGTCAAATTCAACATTTGATTCTATATGCAATGCCAAATATCATCACATGTGCCGCAAGATTTAATCACTTAAATCAATATAATTCATGGGACTCATCTAAAACAGAATAGTCATAAATTACAGCATTTGAAATTCGCACAATCCAGCTTGCACAGTTTTAGAAAATATTTCCATTAAATACCCAAATGACCTTTGAAAATTTTAAAATTCGAACATGTGATAGTCAAGACATAATGGCAGATATTTCGTGGAGGACACTCCACCAAAAGACCATCATATCATGCGGTATAGGCCAAACATCACAGCACCATTATCATGACCACTCAACTTGCACAGTTTTCGGAAAATTTTCAGTTAAATTAGCAAATGAGCTTAAAAAATTATGAAATTTGAATATGTTGGAGGGTAGACATAAAGAAAGATACTTCATGAAGAACACTTTTCCTAAAGAGCTTTATACAAGATGATATGATGCATTCATTGAAACTGACTAAACCGAACCCGTCAGATTACACGGTTTTAGAAATATTTCCGATTAAATACCCTAATGATCTTCAAAATTCATGAAATTAGACTGTGTTGTAGCCAAGATCCTAAGGTAGATTTTTCATGAGAAAACTAAAGTCAAATTCATTCTAGGTGATTAAATATAGGCGGATAAAACTTCTGTTTCAATACCGAAATTTCCAGATCTGACTACTTCCAGAAAACCACAATTTCACCTATCTATTCTCGTTATTTTTCTCTAAATTTTTGATATGTTAAACCTCAGAATGTCCTTTACATATTTTTTTAGGAAATAGAAGTGAAATTTCAACAAAAAGATAGGCTTACAGACCATGCATTCATCAAAGGTAGTTACCAAAATCTCCAGATTCAGTCTCTCCGAAAAATAAGGATTTCACCCAGTTATACTTATTCGTTTTGTCCCAAATTTGAGTATTTTATATTTCAAGAAGTCCTTAACAACTTTTGTTTAGAAGTCACGGCCCAAATCCAACTCAAACAACACATGCAAGCCAATAGAACATCCAAGGCCGAACTGTTTCCTCAAGAACAGTTTACTAGTCTTAAACATCCCTCTTAACACTTCAACTTCTAACACCCTAAACATCCGAAATATATCACCATTCAAGCACACATACTAGACACAACATGCAAGAGCAGATTAAGGATCCTAACTTGCCTCTAGACCGAGCAAATAGCAAGTACACGGCGACTGGACACGGCGGCGAACGACGAACGCACGGCGGACGGTCGACGGATGATCGACTTCCTTCTTCTTCCACACGCTCACTCTCCCTTTCTCTCTCTCATTCTCTCTTTCTCTCAGTAATCCTCTCTCTCTCTCTCTCTCTCTCTCTCTCTCTCTCTCTCTCTCTCTCTCTCTCTCTCTCTCTCTCTCTCTCTCTCTCTCTCTCTCTCTCTCTCTCTCTCTCTCTCTCTCTCTCTCTCTCTCTCTCTCTCTCTCTCTCTCTCTCTCTCTCTTATTCTCACTTAAACTGGCATCATCCCCATTAATTTCTTCACCTCAATGATGAGCAATTATTGGATGTGTGTGGGGAACACTTGGCAGCTAGGAGGGACAAATGGCCTTCTTCATGCAAGATGGGCCTCCATCTTCGGCTGGGCTTGGGCCAGCCATGGGCCGACGGCAGCTCCCCTTCTTGGGCTTCGTGGGCCAGTCGAGAATGGGGTGAGGCAATGGGCTGGTTTGGGCTTTCAATTGTCCAGCCCATCCTCATCCTATTAATTTACCTAATCCTTAATTATATAAACACCTAATTGGAATTTATAATTCACCAAAACTTTGTGACCTATCTTAATAAATTCCAATCCATAATCCACATGGCCAAAAATAGAATTTTCCTATCAAATAATTATTCACCAAAAAGCTTGGCCAAAGTCTTAATGCAAGACATGAATTAGAGCACCCCTAAAGATTGGCAAGGAATTCTAGGATGCCACAAAGCCTCATTTGCAAATTGAGGAATATGATGACAATGCACACCATAGGATATTAACTGAAATAGTTTGTTAACTTTGAATAACGGGTGATGAGTATTCACTCGTAGATCCCTAATAGTTTATTATGAGTTGCTTTTAGGTGCCAGTAACATGTTTATGTTACTTATATAGTTATAGTTGCTTTTAAATGGAGACATTGAGTTACAGATTATTCCTGAGGCAAATGCTTGGAAACTGCAGGAAAGTTATGGTGCGAGCTGGAAGTGCTCATCCATCGAGGGCTGAAGCCTTTGCTGCAAGGGTTGAACTCCGAATGGAAGATATCCTGTAGGCATTGGCCAATATTGGAAATTTGATGGAAAGACAATCGCAGCAACAACCCGGAGTGAAACGTCGCCCTCAAGAACTGGTGGAACAATTTTTGAAGCTAAAGCCACCTAAGTTTAGTGGAATGGGAAGTCCTGAGGAGGCGGAACAATGGATTGATGGAATGGAGCAAATTTTCTAGTTGTTGGACTGCAGTGATGCTAAGAAGATAGTTTTGGCAGAGTACTAGTTGGAGGGAAATGCAAAGTTTTGGTGGAGAGCTTCAAGAGATACGACCTTTCCACTAGGTACTGATATAAACTGGGATGAGTTTGTTAGAGCTTTCAATAGAAAGCATTTCTCTGATTGTGCTAAGGATAAGAAGATCACTGAGTTTGTTCAGTTGGAACAAAGGGAGCTGTCAGTAGATCAATATGAGGCAAAATTTTCTGAATTGTCTAGGTATGATCCCATGCTGATTGAGGATCGTGAGGAAAAAACTAAGAGATTTCTGAAAGGGTTGATGAATGATATTAGGAAACAACTGGTGCCTTTGAATATAAGAGATTATAATGAGATTTATGAAGGGGCATAGTTAGTAGAGTAGGAACTAGTGAGAGAGCGATCAGAGTCTAAGAGACCGTTGACCTTTAGTGATATCAGAAGGAGTAAGAGACCTTATCCTGGTCAAGGTTAGACCTGGGATTCTAAGAAAAAGAGTAATTTTGGAAATTTTGGAAGAGCTAGAGATGGTCTGAATATAGGGAAAGCACCCTATTAGCATAATGATTGTCGAAGGTGTGATGGGCGACATGGCCTAGGACCTTGCAATGGATGGCCGAAATGCTATGGTTGTGGACAGATAGGTCACCTCAAGAAAGATTGTCCACAAGAGAGGTCGCAGCTGAGTGTTGGTTTGGTGCGACAGGTACATCAAAGTGCTGTTAGACCAAACCTACCAAGGAATCCTCAGAGGCCACCAGCACAAGGGTGTATACAGTCACCCAAGAGGAAGCGGAAGCTTCCAAAAATGTTATATCAGGTACGATTTTCATAAATGGCAAGAAGGCATATGCATTGTTTGACACGGGTACTATGCATTTCATCCAGGAAAATCAATCATACATATATATAAAGGATGTGAAAGATAGATTCCAATGAGATCATTGATCATAGCAATACAAGAAACTTCTCATAATATAAAAGAAAGCGTCTCTTGTGCACCAAGATTTCAGATTACCAGAACAACATAAAGAAGAATGCTAATCCAGAGGTATCTCACAAGTTAACACTAATAGCAATACAGGGTATCCCATTAACAAGCTTGACTTATTAGCCAATATTAAATAACAAATTATCATTGCATCAATCAGTCGCCTATTAATTGAGTCAAACCACATAACCAAATATCTAAACTATAATAGTAGATATTATTGTTCTGCACAAATATTGTTGTTAACACCTAAATTTTGGCGACCCGTTTGGTCATTTATCACATTAAAAATTATGGGCTAATTTTATCCCTAAAAAAATATTAATTGCATAGCATTTATTTTTAATTTACATGTTTTGCATTTATTTATTGGATCGGTGATGGGTGTATTTGAAGTAGTGGTTCTGAGTTTTAAATAGACAGGCCGGACTAAGCCCATGAAGCGAGCAAATTGGCCAAAGCCTTTTTTTTTAAGTAATCAGAAATTATCTCGCGAGAACATAAAAATTTGAAATTTTCCGGGATATGATGAATTTTTTGGATAGGGCAGATGTGAAAAGTGAATATTACATTTGGAAGAAAAAGAATCTTCGTTGATATAAATTTGGAAAAATTAAAACCCTAGTCTGAGGCTTATAAATAGATTAGTCGTATAGGGTTTTTAGGAGGCCACACATATTAAATACACGGCCATTGAGAGTAAATACGTGAGGGGGGGGGCTTCTCTTCGTCCAAGAAAAAAAAGAGAAAAGTCAAAAAAGTGAAATCAGAGAGAAGAAAATTGAGGAGACATGAAACAAAAGGAGAAGACGTGAGCGTGACATGAGAGAGAGAAAAATCATTAAAAAAAAAGAAGAAGGAAAAGGCAAAGGAGCTGTTCATCTCCTTCGGGGGCCTTTCCGCCGCCGTGATCGACTATTTGCACGGTGTTGCTGTGCTTCGCTGCACCACCGCTGCCACAGCAGCAACTTGAAGCCCGTGACGCCCCTGTTATCGTCACTCCGCCATTGTTCGATATGCTGTTTTGAAGCCGCAAACTGAAGCCCGCGACGCCCTGCTCCACCTCTACTCCAACACTCGGCAGCCCTCGCCTGCGCTACTACCACCCGATCTGTCGCATATGAGTTTCCCCAATGTCATCGCTCCAGATCCGCTCACCTCGACTTCAACTTTGCGACTCGACGCCACCGCCCGATCCCTGCGCCGACGCTAACCGGAGCCTCTGCCAGACCCAATTCCGCCTCCTGCTTCGCTCCCTTGCAATCACTAGTCATTGTCCACTGCACCCAACAACCGCTCCTCTGACGCCGCGACCCACCATGACTGCAACCTCCGACCCACCAAAGCTCTGCCAAGACCGGACCCGAGCCAGATCTGCCCAACGCCGCCCCTGCTCAGCCCGTTCTAACTCGTAATGATCAGGTGCCCCTGTAGCTGCCCCTGCCTTGCCTTGGCCGCTCGCCAGCCCCGCGTCCGCGATGCCCAGCGCCTGTGCTCCGCCACCCACTGCCCTTGCCGGACCCCCTCATCGGATCGACGGCTAGCTCCCCTTTGGAGACCTACGAGCAGCCATGCTCAAGAAGGCAAAAAAAAGAAAAAAAAAAGAAAAAGGAAAATCTAATTAGGTAGACTTTTTTTATTTGCTTTATTCTATTTTTTATGTTATTCACTTTTTTAGTAGAATTATTCCTAATGTATGATTGAGATTCCAACGTGAAAGAGCTCATCAAATTAGGGATTGATAGTCCGACTTTCGCGCTCGAAATCGGACTTACAATCTCTTGCAAAAAATCAACCATCCAATCTCCCGCCCGAGATCCAATTCGCGATTTAGTTTAAAATTGGCCAACCCAATCTCATGCACGAGATATGGTTCGCCGATTTTTGGATATCAATCTTATCTTGCTTGATTTGCTATGATGGTATTTGAGTAATTATTTTCATAAAAGAAAAAATCCAAAAAAAAATTGAATTAGGATTAGGTTTGTTTTAGAATATTCCTAGTCTTAGGATTATCTTGCTTGTTTAGAATTGTAATCTTATTTCAAATTTTTAAATAAAAAATCCAAAAAATGCGTTCATTTAGGATGTTAGTTTTCTTTAATTTAAATGGCACATTTAATTATTTGGCAATTTTAAATTTCGAATTTTACAAAGAAAAATACAAAAAAAAAAAAATCATCATGCATGTATCATGTAGAATTTAGGGCATCCTTGGCATGTCATTGCATATTAGGTTGATTGTATGTTTAAATTTTATGTAGATAGATCCTTTCAGATAGATTGCATTTTAGGTTAGAGATTACTTGGTTGAGATAAGATTCTAGTTTAAATTAGGATCTGGCTTAACCTAATTCCTAATACAAATTGAATAGAATCTTAATCTAGCTAGATAATCTTTGCATTTTCTAATTTCGAAATTCGTGGAAAATAAAAAAAAAATTGCCTTAGAATTAATCAATTTCATTATTTAGGATAGACTGCATTTTATTTATGTCATATAGTTTAAGTCATATTGCCATGCCATATAATTACATATTAGATCAGTAACATTGCATTGCATGTAGATTAGATTCTCCTTAAAAAAAGCGAAAACAAAAATTGGGTAATTGCGTGTTAATTAGAAATCATATCTAGGATTGTCGATGTGAATTCTGATTTAACATTGCAGATGCTTTCGTTGCTATGAAGTAAGTTTTTGCAATTTATTCATTTTCTTTCTTGAGTGTTAAATTGGTGGTTTGCGCACTCACATGGTCACCTCACATGTTAGGGAATTAAAATCAATTCAAGTTGCTTGCCGAACATTTTTCAAAATAAAAGAGAAATGTACCGAAAGGGCGTTAAAGAAATCTAGCGTAACCAAGTCCCCGAACTCATAATCTCTGGTTCGTAGGAGTAAAATAATTCTCCCATTATTTTACTTAGGTGACTAATCAACCTACCATAAACTGATTAGTGGTGACTTCTAATTAAAAATCAATTGCATGTTAAGAACGTGAACCTAAGTCGCGAATTGGTATGGGCTTGAGAGAGCCCGAGTTAAGTTTAGGTTTAACAATTCCTTAGCCAAACCGTAGGTGATTCACACCCGAAAAATTGGTCACGACAATTGTCATGCTTCTTAACCATAAAAAATATTTAACTTGATAGACATTAACAAGTGACAAGATGAGTTTATGTACAATATCCAATAATTTAACTGACATGTATTACTCACATTCAGCAGATGTGTTAAGTAGAATAATTAATTTGGTCACGAGTTTTTAAGACGTCAATCATTCAAAAGTTATAAAAAAGAAACAAAAATACATCAAGATGCGTGAAAAGGAGTACACTTGAGTAACAAAAGTTTCATAACCTTTTACTATTTCTGATCACCTCAATACATAGTTTAATTACTATCACATATCATTAAGCCAGCTTCAATTCACAATAAAATTTAATTTTTATAATGTTTATGTGATGACATACCTGTAACCCAATACCCGTATTTCCAAAATCAGAGAAAAATATAAGAAAAATACGCAAAAATACACATATTTAGGGTTTCATATGTATTACGCGTAGGCGTAATACCCAACAAATTTGGTCCAACCAGTAGTGGACTGGACTGGTTCCCGGCTCGACCATCTAGTCCAACTGATCGGTCTAACCGGTTGATCGGTTCAGTCCACGGTTGACCAGGTTGGGTCGGGTCAACGGGTCGTGAGTCGGGTCGAGCCTCAGTTGCTGACGTTAGCCTCCGCACGTGTGTCATAGTGCGAGCGGTGCCTCGTGTGTGGGAGCTTGTGAGGGCACGTGGCCGTGCGTGGAGCGCGTGCTCGACACCCTAGTGGCGTATGGCCACACGTGGGGGCTGCCATGACCTCTCTTTAGCCTCAGAAATAAGTTTTCTGGACTGGTTTTCCTCTTGATTTTTTATGGTTGAAACATGTTCAAAATTGACCAAAAATACATCTAGGATTCTTACCTTGTTTCCTAATTTCTTTCTCAAGTAGCTCTTGGCCGAGGAAACCAAGAAATTATCCTCGGGGGCCCGTGGAAGTTGGCTTCTTCAACTGGAAATGAGATCTGCAAAAAAAAGAACTGACAACAAAGGTTTTCGTTGACCTCTAAAATTAGACTTCAAGACTTCTTTTGTTGAAAAACTTAACACAAAACCAAACTATATGTATTCTAGTTTAGGGTACAAGTCAATATTTTCCTCATTCATCTCATAATTTTCTCAAAAAGACTCTCTTTCCTTCACTCGTGACCAACCGGCCTCAACACTTGGAAAAATTCTCAGTGTTTCTTGGCCCGCCAGGAAGGTATTTTTCGGGGGGCTTTAGGAGGCCTTCCCAATCTCCATTTGGAACATGCGACCTATGGTTTGAAAGATCTTTGAGTGAAGTTTCACTCTCTATTTGAAGGTTTTGGCTAATTTTGGTCACACGTTTGTGAAAATTTCACTTTTCTCTACCTAGGTTGGTCTGGAATTTCTGGGTTTTTGGCTTTTTGGAGTTGCTTCTGAAGGTGCCTTTGGGGAACGATCCCAAGATTTTTAGATATTTGAACCAAAGGGTGGTAGGGCCAAAACTCAAGTGTTTTAAATATATGTATGGTCCCTTCTATCTCCAACAACTTCTCCTTCCTTCAACAGCCCACTTTCCCCATTGTTGAAGCTCTAGGAAGCTTAGAAAATTGCAGAGAAACCAGATCTCCCTTCCCCCTTGTTGTCGCACGCCCATTTGCCACCGTTGCGCCTCACTGTGCTGCTCGCGAACTCGTTGTGCCACCGCTGTCCCACGCACGTCGTCCCACCTCCTAGCACTATCGTCTGCTTCTGTTTGCAGGTCCAGCGAGCCGTCCAACCGCCGTACGTCGCCGTCCAAGCCGTCAAAAGTCCCGTCGTCGCCCGTAACAGCAGCTCATCGCCTCATCTCGTTGTTCCATCTGTCCAAGCAACTTGGTTCCACCCCTGCAAGCTAAGAGCATAAATTGAACTCTTAGCCCTACTAAGAGCTTCGGGAAGATTTTTTGAGCCCTTATGGATCCTGCTTGGTGTTGCCACAGGGTTGTTTATCGCCTGCCTTCATGTCATTGTCGCCGTGGGCTCACTAGATCACAAAACCATTGAGTTTACTTGCTAAACTCTACTTATGGAGTTAATTGTGCTTAAAAGGTGTTTAGTTTAAGTTAATTATGGATTAGGTGGTTAGTTAGATTAGATTAGTGATTTAATTATTCAATTATGTATGTTAGGTGGTCATATTAGACTAATTAAGGATTAGAAAAAATGCATTATTTATCTAGATAGGTTCGGGAATTTTCCCTGCCTGTTTAGGCGGTTAACTAAGCATTTCCGGCCTAAGTTAGCAGTTTTGGTATTTAAATTAAATTATTTAATTCATTTTGGTAATTATTTAATTATTTAATATTTTTTGAAAATTAGATCGAGATAGCAGGTAACTAGAATTTTGTGCTGATTGCAATGGTGTGTTTAGTTTCTATAATTGAGTGTTAATTCGTACAAATTGAGTTGGAATTTTGGTTATTATTCCAAAATTGTGAAAGTTTGTTATTTAATTAGAAAATCTTGGGTGTTGGGTTTTGACACCGAAAATGATTTTAAGTACTATATCAAATAGTGGGATTTTAAAAGAAGGGATACCAATTTTTAATACGAAGAAAATAGGCCAGGTCCACTATTTTAATTGAGGCATTTGAGTGCAATACACAGTATCCTGGGCCGAGATTGAATGGTCGTGTGTTGGTTAAGAGAACCCATCCCGAGCTGTTGTGCTAGACATGCACCTATATGGGATGCCCTACCAATGGATGCCGGTCGTAGTAGATTCTGGACTGATGCTCCTTTATGGAATGCCATCGACGTAGTGACATTGCCATGCTCGATGGGGCGAGACAATGCCTGGCTACGCCAGTAGACCGCCAAACTTCGAGTAGGCCGTGCCTGTGTGTGGCTGTGATTAATAATTGGAACGCATGTTGAGTGAAATTGATGCGTTGAATTAAGGGATAAAATTGTGTGGCACGGAATGAGACATGTCATAATGATTTGGTACTATAATCGGGACCCCTTGTGTTATTGAGATGGAAGTGTTGGCGTGCCAATTGGTTATTCATGAATATTGTTTATGTGTGAGATATGAACTGTGCTGACATGCAGGAAGGATCCGAGATGAGATAAGTCTCTTTGATTGTGTGGTTATGTGGTTAGGACGCCTCTAGGCATATTACCCTCATAATCTGGGTTTAGAGTGCGAACTCGTTGAGATTTATATCTCACATCATCGTGGGCTCAATTCTTTTCAGGACTGTAGAGTGGAGGATTTGGAGTTGAGCTGTGGGGATCTGAGGTGTAGGTCAGTTGGGATAGCTTCTTTTGAGAGTTGGTCTTTTGAAGTCTTTTTGTTGTAAACTTTTGTGCATGACTCAGTATGTTTATAAAAGAGTGTTTTGGTTGTGAATTTGTTCTCCTGCTTTTCTATCCCAAGCTGTTATTGTCAGGGGATTTGTTTATTTGCTTCCATATGCACAATAAAACGAAATGGTCGGTGACTCGTCCTGGGAAGTTGAATTTGTATCGATCATTGAGGGATGGGCCTGCGCTCTAGGATGGGGGCATGACACTTCTCTTGCTGGGGATTGGACCCGTGTGGCATCCTAAAATTTCATGACAACTTCTAGATATGCTATGAACCATGAATAGGTGAAGGAAGTACCATCGGACTATGTTATGGTCATTAGTTTAATAAAATAGATTAAGGTTGAGCATTTCAATGGACCATTATTTGATGGGAAAATTTTATTCTTGGCCATGCTCTTTATAAGTTGGATTTTTATTGATTTATATTACAAAATTTTATGGCCATATGAGTATTTGAGATTATGAAATTAAGTGGGGATTAAAGTAAATTATTGAGAGCAATTATGGGCTTATTTAGTATTATTTTGGGCCATTTAAAAGTTGGACTTTAGACCCAAAAGTGTTGGACCCAAAGTGGGCCAAGAGGCCCGGCCCAAGGAGCTTGTGAAATAGTTGACCAAGGTTGGCCCAAGCCTAGCCAAATGAGGCCCATCTTCTTTGCATGAAATTCCACAAGTGGCAAGAGGAGCTTGCCAAGTGTTATTCCCTTAGAACCAAGTGTTATGCATGCAAGGTTAATGATTGCTAATGATGAAAAGGAAGAAAAGTGGAGAAGCGGATTGAATGAGGGGGAGGGGTTATCGACCAAGAGAGAGAGAGAAATCCGAGAGAGGGAGAGAGAAATTGGAAGAAAGGGAGAGTGAACCAAGAGAGGGGAAAGCCAAGCATGAGCAGTGAAGGGGAGAGGAGATCGTCGACGCTGCTTAGCTCGCCATTTTGCTTGCCGAGATTTTCGTTGGATGAGAGGCAAGTGGAGTCCATTGATCTATCATTTTCTTTCTGTGTTTTGTGTGTGATGAATGGTGAATTTTGGATGTGGATGAAGTGTGAAATTTCGGAGTTATAGGAGTTGTGTTCTAGCCTAGTATTCTGTTTCTGGAAAAACAGTCCGACCTTTGATGATTTCGTGAGTTGCGTGCGATGTTCTAGTTGGAATCTGACTTTGACTTCTTGATGAAAGTTGTAAAGGACTTTTTGGAGAATAACATATCAAAATTTTAAAGGAAACAGACAAGTATAGGTCAATGAAACCATTTTTCTTTGATGAAGCTAGATCTAGAAATAGTTATGATGATCTATTGTGATTCTGTGAATTTCGTGCAATTATATAGTCCGAATTTAATCTTGTGTTCTTGATGAGAGTTGTAGAAGATATCTTAAGGAGAAACATACTAAAAGTTGAGGACAAATGGACAAGTAATGATCTGGGAAAACAATTTTCTTTGAAAAGGATAAATCTAGACAGTGATACAAGAGATAGGAAGGGTTATAAAAATTATAGATTTTAATCCAAAGGGAATTAAAATTTGATTTATTCATGAGAATTTTACCTTTAGATCTCAGCTATAACATATCAAAATCTCAGAATTTTCAGAGTTCATTTAGGGGCTTAATCGAAATTATTTCCGAATTTGTGTAAAAGTGGTGCTGGAATTTCTTTTGTTGTGATGTATGGATCTATGTATTGATGTGGAACTTTTTTGACATGGTGTTCTGCATGAAATATCTTCATTTGGATCTTTTTTACATCGTGTTAAATTTTCATAATTTATTGAGATCGTTTACTAATTTTTCCAGAATTTTTGTAAAAGAAGAGCATTCTTCTTTGTCCGAAATTTGCTATATTTTCAAAAATAAATGGACTGCCCTACGAAATATGATGTCTTGAGTGGTTATATATGCTGCATATATGGTGATATTTGGCATATCATGTGACATCAAAAGATGGTTTAGATCTTTGATATTGTTGCATCAAATGCCATGATGAAAATGAGACATATATGAGATTATATATTGTGATAATAATGAGGCCGTTGAAGGTGTGAGCCGATGATGCCCCGGGAGTGTTGGGATGCCCGGAGTGTGGGTGACAGATGCCCGGAGTGTGTGTGCCAGATGCCCGGAGGTATGTGCCGGAGGCCCTCGCGATGCTAAGTAGGGTGCGAGCGATAAATTGTGGGATGCAAACATTGGTCCCTGGATGAAAAATGATGAGATCCTTATGAAAGATAAGAATTGAAATTGAATCATGTGCATTGGTGTATGCATATGGCATGTTGCATGATCTACTTATGAAAGTAAATTGATATTATTTGATATTGAAAATGTGATCATGAAGGTGTGAATGGATCTTATGGTGATGTATGCTTGATAGCATAGATGATATGAATCTTGGTAATATATGCACGATGGCGTGGTGAGATATGCATGACTGTATGGTGGTATATGCACGATGGCATGGCAAGATATGCATGTCTGCATGGTAATATATGCACGGCTGCATGATGATGTATGCTTGATAGCATGAATGATATGTACTTTACTTGTGATATCTTGATTGTCTTGTTGCATTGTGTAGTTTGGTGGATCTTGAATGGTTGTATTAACCCATTTGGGGACTAACAATTCATACTAGATAAGATACCTCTACTGCCATTGCCACCACCATCAGTAGAAGGATCAAGTGGTTAGATATGATCGCAAGGAGGAGGATAGCAAAGGAAGAAACTTTTGGACAGCGACAATGATCGATGGACTTTAAGTATACAACTGTTGGAGGAGATGTCAGTCATCTTTTGAAGTATAGCCAAGTATAGAAAACTATGGCATTTTGATGTACTAATGAATGATGTCCATCTGGTTTAAGTAAATAAAAGTGTTCGGCTTTTACCTATAAATGTTTAGTTAGTGTGTATCGTTTTTTGAATATAGGGAAGGGAGTTGATAGATGTGCTTTCGCCATATAAATTGCGCAGGGACCCATCTAAAAGATATAAACCCCCATGATCGATAGACCTTCAGGTCAAGCAAGAGAATGATAATCGAATTGTGGTGACCCTAACGATTCGGGGGCTGTCGAGGGGTGCCACAGCCTGCCAGTTGAGGCCCAATCCCGGCCTAGTGAAGGCTCAACCAAGGTTGGTCGAGCTTGACCCGAGCGGGTTTGACTCGACCCACCCCCATCTGGACCAGACCCGCCCGATTGGGTCAGACTCAGGTTGGGTCAGACCGGACCCAACTCAGTTCGCAAAAAAAACAAAATACACATTTCCAAAAAAATAATAAAAAAAAATATTTTTTGAAAGAAATTTCGAAATCTAAAAAATGTAGGGTTTGGTTGGGAATTGCCATGTATTGCCTTCTTAGTGTAATTAGGCCTTTATTTGCTCATATATTGATTATATCGCATGTTTAGTTTGCATATTTAATTACGTTTGTGAATGTTTAATTGCACGTACTCAATTTTTACTGCAATTAGGATCTTGGTAGCTATAATTAGTATTTTAATGATTGCATACACGTATGATCACCTCACATGTTGACATGTTGGTGGATAGGTGTAAAATCAATCCAAACCGCATGAAAAAAAATCTTTTCTCTTAAAATGAATAAGATTAAGTACCGAAATGGCACTAATTGGTCAATTAGTGTAATCATGTCCCCGACCCTAGATTTTTTTGTTGCGTAGGAAGTGAGGTACACTCCCATACTTCACTTGGTTTCTACTTGACCCCAATAGGCTAGTGGCGACTCTTTATTGCAAATGTTTTAAGAATCCTCTAATGTCGCGCGAGGTATGGGCTTGGGAGAGCTCGCGCCTAATGATGGGCCTTAGGTTTGTCTTTTAGACAATACCTCTAAACCTATTCTCTCCCCTCGAGGGGTAGGTCGTGACAGCTTGGCAACTTCACTAGGGAATGGTTTTAGACCTTAGAGGACTTAGGCCGAAATTGATCTTCTTCAAAAATATTATTGCTTAGCAGTGAGGATCCGAGGTACATCCCTAATGTGCCGAATGTTAAATGTCTACGTGGAATGGGAGTTTTAAGGGGAAGAGTGATTGTTAACCCCTTGTCTTGCAGGTGTGGAGTTTGGGGTGAATGTATATGTGTTGACACCCGAAATTTTTATTGACATTTTAATCATCCATTTTTTGCAAAATAAAAATTGAAAAAAAATATAAATAAAATGAAAAAAATGAAATGAAATGAAAAAAAAAGAAAAAAAAATTAGAAATAAGGAAAACGAAAAAAAATGAGAGAAAAAGAAAAAATAAAAGAAATAAAAGAAATAATAGAAAAGGGGGGGGCTCTCTCTGAACCGTTTTTCTGCTCGCGCTCTTACGCTCTTGGTAGCTCTCTAAAAAAAAGGCGGGGACGCTGATTCTCTGGGGGGTAGTCTCTCTTCATGACGAACGAACTCTCTCCCGGGGGACGGGGCCTCGATCGAGCGTTCTCTCTCTCTCTCTCTCTCTCTCTAGAAAACGGCTTCTCTCTCGGAGGATTTCTCTCGGTAACTGCTTGATGGAGCTCTTCCATGGCAGATAGGAGAAAACCTTAAATCTTCGGAGCTCGCTCTCCATTCTCGGCGGTGATAAGCTCTTCCTCCGCTGAAATCCCTGTCTCCGGGGAATGGAGTAGGACTTCGGTTCTAGATTTTGCCGCCGGTGTTCATTCGCACGAAGTGGCTCTCGCTCGATCTCTCTGGTTCTTCATTTTTTCTCTATCGGGGGCTCTCAAGCGAAGACAAAGCAGCTGCCGGTAGAGACACCGGTCGTTACAGTGATGATGAAAGAGGGTTTGATCGGCTAGGTTTTTTCCTCCATTAGCGAGGGATCGAAGATCAGAGGCCTGCGGTCGAGGATTCGCTGGGGTTTTCTCTCTTGAACTCCCTCTCTCTGATTCTCTCTCTGGTTTGCTCGATCGTGGTGACATCCGCGAAGACAGCGGCAGTGATAGCAGCTCCCGATTTGTAGCGTGATTCAGCTCTCCACCGGATCCTATGCTCAACCCCTGTTTGCTCGGCTCTCATTCCTCTGGTGCAGAGGCTCGCCGGTGATCTCTCTCTCTAAGGTGGCCGGATCGGTGACAGCTGCAGCGACGACAACGCTTAACCGAGTTTCTCTCTGGATCGAGCTCACCAGAGCGGTGAACTCTCTTTCCCTCTTTCTCGGTCTGTTAGGGTTTTGGCCCCTGATTTCTTTCTCTCCTTCGTTCTCTCTGACTCGAACAGTTTCTCTCGGTTCTATCTTGCGCACCGGATTTGACTTGCTGGAATGGCCGGTCGAGGAGTTTGGAGTTTAGAGTTTAGACAGCGTCGATGGCAGTGACGACTTACCATCCTTCGCCACTTCATTCAAAGTACGTTGAACATAAATTCATCTTCCATATCCGGATGTTCATCGTGTTGAATAGTGACTGAGGATTCTGATTTCTGTTTATGAGAAACTTACCTACTATCAAAGTTCATTGGGTAATCTGAGCCTATAATATTGTTGTTGTGATAGTCTGGTTGTGCTTTCCTGTTTGGCTGTTGTATTTTGGACTCATGGCGAAGATGCCTACTTTCTGCTCGATGAAATGCTCAAGTTAGATCGGTAGATGTAATTGATTCATGTCTGAAACTGAACCATTGATGAAATAAGTTTTCCCATGGTCCGCAAAAGATAAGAGTAATCATTCATTCGTTGCTTGTTGAAGAATAGTGGCTGGAGTTGTGTATTGCATTTCCATTAATGAAGTGTACAAATTGTTGATGGACTAGCGTTGAATTAACTCTTGCAAAGTTCTTTTTTTTTTGTACTGAATTCTTTGTGGGTTTATGAAAACTTTCCTTTTTGGCTTTTTGTATTGTAATGTGGCTGTCAGTTTTCCTTGGCATGTATTGGCATTTAGCACCAGCTTCTGAAAATTTGTTCTTTATTGTGTTCTGTGTTCTGTATGACCTTCTGTGCAAATGACTTGATATGAGCTAGTTGTTGTGGTTTTCTATTTTCAAAGTCTGCATGAAAGTCGAAGATGGTTCGGATATCTTTCCAACGAGCTATAATACACTGATCCGATATCATTAGCCACATGAAATATTTTTCTAAAAGGTAGGAAGTAATTCTGGAAAATTGTTGTGTTCTGCTCTGATGTGGAAATCCGTATGCCTGTTTTGACTGATATGCTTCGGTCTTTGGAACGAACTGGTAGATGATGTTATTAGGACTTAATATCTTCTAGAGATTTATAATAGACTTCTCAAGCTTTCCATAGACATATTATATGTGCGATTTGACCATCATTTGCCTTACCTGATGCTTCTTGCAAAGAGCACTAATCTACTGATGTGTTCTACTTGTTATGATCTGATCTGACCACTTATACAAATGGCTTTACTTGAGCTAGAAAAAAGACCTAAATTGCAATTGCCACCTAATAGGAATTCGTAAAGGACACCTTGAGCTTTCTAACAATGCCTAGTTTGTCCAATTTACCCATCATTTCCCTACTTTTTTTTTTTTTTAGATCAAGTTTTGAAGTCTGAATTTGTCTTGACCTGCAGTGCTGTCTTGTCTCTATGATTCTGACTGTCTACCAATTTTGTGTGATCTTATACATAATGATCTTGAGGATGAATTCTCAATGAAAGCTGTACATAATATCCATATTCATCCCATGCTAAAATTTGAGAATTTTTAAGGTCAAGTAACCTTAGAATTCATGTTGACATGTAGCAATTTAAATTGTTATCCATTTTGCTCCTAATGACAAGTCACATATCAATGTTAATGGATTTGTGTGGCCTTTTGCACATGGATTTAGGGTTTAATGTCTAAATCAAAATTTTTCTTCACATTTAACCCTACGTCATGTTCAAATTTCATGATTTTCATGCATTGATTAGGTGGATTAATAAATCAGTTATCAATGCATCATTCTCTTATTTGCTTATGATTGATTTGCATGCTTTAACGATTGTTGCTTTTCGGCCATGAATTTGACTTTACTTGAACTTGATACGCCTCAGGAAGTTCCATTCATGAAAGTTGCTCTTTATAAAGTGCTTGATTCCTTTTTTTTAGAGCCAATCATACATAGGTTCTACTCCAATTGCTTTGATCTTAGTTGTGATGATTGTTTCTTTCACTTGTATGCACCTAGTCATAAATTTCTTATATTAGGTTTAGATTAGGACCTTGGAGATGGAGAAGGCATGAAGATGGTGGAGGTCGATGGCCATTCCGACCATTTTCATGTAATACCCATTTTCTCGACATATGTCTCGAGCTCCATTTGTTGTATAAAACCCGACGAGTTGCGGGTTTTTCTCTCTTTTTCCCATATATTTCTTTTATACTTTCTTTTAGGTTTCCATGATAGATTTACTGCTTTTCTTGATTGTTTACTTCATGTCTTGCAATTTCAATTTCATTAATTGTTTTCTTTTCATATTTTAGGAATAGAATAGAATGAAAGTAATCTACCATGCATGATCATTTAGTATAGAATTGACGATCCTGAAACATAAAAAGAAATGCATGAACATGTTAGGAAAAACGTAACATACTGTTTAAGTACAGAAAGGGCACTAATAGCAATATTAGCGTAACCCAAGTCCCCGAACCTAGATATCTGGTTACTTAGGAATCGAGGGAACACTCCCGACCCTCGATTGGGATTCTAGTCGACCCCCAAAATGAGGCTAGTGGCGACTCATGTATATTTTTTTTGAGGTTGTTAAACACCTAGATCGTATAAATAAATCCTACTGTCATGCGGGATACGAGCTTGGGAGAGCTCGCGATCTGAAGATTAAGTATCCCTAAACCCGACCTTTCCCCTCCTTGGATACATTTCTAGGGGCGGCGAGATCGGGTCGCGACAGGCTTGGCGACTCCGCTGGGGACTGGTTACTAGATTAAGAGGACTTGAAGCCGTTTAAAAATGGTTGTTGTGTTTTAACTAACATGTCTTATGTAGGATCGCCTGCATGTCAAAGTCGCGTGGAAAATCAGGTTAGTCGCTAATCTTGTGTTAAATGGTTTTGTAGATAGGAGTTATAAGGGGAGGCGTGCTTGTAAACCCTTTGTTTTGCAGGTGGTGTAAGGATGAATGAATGCATGTGGGTTTATATTGAAGAGCTGGATGTTTAAATTTAAATGCATGTTTACCAGCTTTAGCACGACACCGTACACACAACCGCGATCTAAAACCTCGATCGCCCAATCTAGGACCTTAGGAGGGTTTATGGGTGGTATCTGCGAGTGGATGCTTGTGGTAATCCACTACTTACATAAACCCGCTCATCTTAACCGATAAAGATAGCACTGACCGATGATAGTAGCGGTGGGTAAACTATTTTTATCCTTTGGGATGAGGACCTTGAGCCTTTAGCACCCTCACCTTAGGCATCAAAACCTCACAGTTTCATGCAACATGTGACTTGTGTTTGCCATGTGTTTGGTGGGTAAGTGATCGTTCCTTTTTTATCGTCCTTATCTTTTTACTTTCCATATTTCAATTATGCATTTTATATTCCAATGATGATATGTTTTAATCATGGATGCCCCTTTAGGTTTAGGTTTAGCTAGGTAGAGCTGAAGTGGACGTGATCCCAGTGCCTAAGAATCTCGAGACTCTATGGGAGAATCTCGACCCAAGACATCAAGACAACGTGGAAAAATTCTTGAACCTCAAGGTTCTTGGCGAGTTCATATTCAAGAGCAAGAAGACAGTGTCCTAATCGATGAGGAACGCTTGGCCCATGAAAACAAGCATCTCCACACGATCCCACCTAGTCCTTAGGTTTCTTTTCTTGTAAAGGGATTTCCTTTATGTTTCCCTCCTTTCTATTGAGGTTTACTTGTATTCATTTTCATCTTCCATGTAAAAATCACATGTAAAATCGAACCACTTTGTAAGCTTCAAGAAAGCAAGGTTCTGTTTCCCTTGTAATTGTTCAATTGAAATGAATGAAATTCATGAACATTTTTATGTAACTTTTAGAAAAGGGGCATTCTGATTAAATATTTGTCGTCGTTCCTTTTCAATTGTATAATTTCTTTGAAGAAATTTTGATAAGAGGATTATATATGATACTAGGATCATATACACTTCTTATCATTATTTTATCTCAAGAAAATATAAAATTGACTAGGATTTGTACTTTAATGGTTTCTTTTGATTGGTGCTAATCTGAGTCTTTTTCTTTTACAGGAGGTTTTGAAAAAACGGCTGAAGAAATATTTGTTATACGAACTCGCCGCCAAACAAAGATGGAGAACGAAGATACCCGAGCCTGTGTCATTAATATGGAGAATCAAATGGCGCAGCTGATGACGTTTTGGCCGATCTCTCTAGCCAAGTCAAAAACTTGACATCTACTTCTTCTACCATGAATATTCCTACCGTGCCCCCTGAGGTGTCGGTAGTAGAGCCCGTGGCAAAATGGCCTGTAGAAGAGATCCCCACTACAATCCCGATAGTTATCGGTCCAGAGCCTCCATCTAAAGAGATTTCAATTTCGCACTTCGATGAAGAGAATTCAAGGTGCTTAGCAAAGATCGAAGAACGCCTTTGCATGCTGCAAGGTTATCAGTAGCAAGGGTTTGATAAACTGTCGCCTTTTGCCAAAGTTACGGTCCCCGAATTCTATAAGGAGCTAGAGTTCACAAGAAAATACGATGGCATTGGCTGTCCTAAGACTCATTTGAAGTACTACCTGGGCAAGATGGCCCATTATTCAGATAATCCCTCACTCTTGATCAATTCATTTCAGGACAGCCTAGTTGGCCCTGCGTTAACCTGGTTTATAGAGTTGGACATGGAGAAAATCCGTACTTAGGAAGATCTCGTTGATGAATTCCTTTCAACAATACAAATTCAATACTGAAATTGCTCCGACTCGGGAGGAATTAGTCCGAGTTGAAAAAAGGAGAACTGAATCATTTAGAGCCTACGCTCAAAGATGGAGGGTCATTGCGTCTCAAGTAAAACCGCCATTGTCTGAGAAAGAGACCACGAAATTGCTGCTTCAGGTTATGCCCCGTGATTTTTTTGAGAAGATGTACAACCATACTTGTATGAACTTTGCTACATTTGTAGAGTTGGGAGAACGCATCGAGGGGATCATGCGGGAAGGAAGGTTGATGGAGAATACAAACCATCGATATACCCCGAAGAGAGATAAGGAATCGACTATGGAGATTGCTTATGTACAAAATTCCTCTTCTCAGAAGCCGTATAATCCTCAAGCTCATAAACCTGCCATGGAAGTAAGGGGATCTTCCAGAAACTTTGAGCGTAAAGGAAAGGCCCCTCAAAGGCAATTTACTCCATTGCCTAGACCCATGTCACAACTACTTCCAATGTTGATAGAAAATCATCTTGTGAATATCATATGGGAGAGAAAGGTCATCATGTGGATAACTGTGTTGTGCTCCGTTCTAAGATTCAGAATTTGCTGGATAAAAAGTTGCTCACCTTTAAGGACTCAACATCGAATGTCCCACAAAACCATCTTCCAAAGCATTCTGAAGATGTCAACATGGTTGGCACTATCAACGGAAATAAAGAACCTACAGTGCCCACTGTGTAAGGGGTGTTTCTAGTTCTTGCATACAATTTTTAGTTGGATTCCACTTAGTTTTCCCCTGTGAGGGAATTTTATTCATTTCTCCCCTGCGAGGGAATTCTGTTCATTTCTCCCCTGTGAGGGAATTCTATTCATTTCTCCCTTGCGAGGGAATTTCATTCATTTCTCTCCTACGAGGGAATTCCGTTCATTTCATTCGTTTGTGCTTGTAATAATATGGATCATAAAATTTCTAGATCCAAGATGATATACGTTGTAATGCAATTTTCGCATATCAATAAAATTCATGTTTTGTTAATAGACGTGTGAGGCCCAAATCAGTCCTATGATGATGCTTTGAGGCCTGAGCCTGCACATGATCTATAGTTTCAAAATGTTTTGGTGGAACGAAGACGTCCAATGACATGAGGGCTACTTCCCAATAAATTTTTCAAAAACAACTTGAATTTGAAAACAAAATTTTCATGACATTTACATTCATTGCATTCATTCATATGTATATATACTAACCGTTTTTCAATTGCATCTTAAGCATGACATTTCACATCACCATAGTCATTTGCATGGCTTGGATTCACATTCAAAAGACTTTGACAAACCCAATTATTCCAGCTCAAAGAATGAAGATGATCCTCGAGGTATTGAAAAAGAATGGCTTAGATATGAAGAGTCCAAACCTCCTATCACCAAACAGCCAATCACTCTAAATTTAGGAGATTCAGATAACCCTAAAGAAACCAAGATTGGGGCAGGTCTCTCTCAAACAGATGCTAATGGATTAATTGGGCTCTTGAAAGAAATATATGAAGGAGAGTGTGGTCCTCATATGAATGGTCATCTCTTGGCTAGAAAAATCATGAGGCTCGGTTACTATTGGTTGACCATGGAAGCCGATTGTATTCAACATGTGGGGTGTTGTCACCAATGTCAAGTCTATGGAGACAAAATCAATGCTCCTCCTAATGAGCTACATCAAATGTTCGAGTTCTGGCCTTTTTCAATGTGGGGCATCGACATCATTGGACCAATTAATCTTAAGGCATCAAATGGACATCATTTTATCTTAGTGGTAATTGATTACTTCACCATATGGATTGAAGCCAGTTCTTATGCCCATGTTCCTAAAGCAATCATCACAGACAATGGATCAAACTTGAGCAATAAAGTGGTAGATGAATTGCCTGGAGAATTCCACATTCGCCATTTAAATTCTTCACCGTACCACCCACAAATGAATGGAGTAGTGGAAGCAGCAAATAAGAACATCAAGAAGATTTTAGCCAAAACGGCGGAAAATTATCGTGATTGGCATGATCGATTACCATATGCTTTGTTTGCTTACCGAATTTCAATTCACACTTTGACTGTGGCAACACCATTCTCATAGGTATATGGAATGGAAGTTGTATTATCCGTGGAAGTGGAAATTCCTTCACTGAGGGTACTTTCTCAAATCAAGCTCTTTGAAGCTGAATGGGTTCAATAAAGATTTGAACAACTTAATATGATTGATGAAAAGAGGGTAAAAGCTTTATGCCATGGACAAAGCTATCAGAAGAGAGTAGCTAGGTCATTTAATCGCAAGGTTAGACCAAGACATTTTGAGATCAACGATCTTGTCTTAAGGAAGGTTTTACCTATCATTCCAGATCCTCGTGGGAAGTTTACTCCAAACTATGAAGGTCCATATATTGTAAAGAAAGTGCTACCTGGCGGGGCACTAATCCTTGTAGAAATGGATGGTTATGAATTGCCAAGACCTGTAAATACTGATGCTGTCAAGAAGTATTATCCATGAATAAAGTGAAAGGCCTTTGAGCCATTTTTGGATTGAATCTGAGCCATTTTAGGATGTTTGCATCATGCATTTTCATGCATACATATTGCATCTGCATGTTTGTTTATTTTGCAGGATCTCTGATGAAGATTCTACCTATCCGCAAGAGGTTCATCTCAAGAATGCAAAACTTTCAAAAGTGTCAATTCTTCTTCAGAACTTAGAAGTGACCTTATCCTTTAGAATGCCAAAAGAGTCATTTAGAACTCTAGAAGTACAGTTAGAACTCTAGAAATGAACCCATGTACTAAGCAAAGCCTATTCTGTCTACAAGTTTTGTCTAATCTTATTTCCAAAAAATCTCCCCAATAGGGTCAAGGAAACATGTCATTTCAGACAAAATTTCATTATATTTTCATTTCCCCAAGGAGCTGAATTTAACTAAAGTGGGTTTTGAAAAACCTGAAAAGGATTGTTAAATATGCCAGGTGGTAGTGCCTAAAATGATGAGAGGCAACCCTTTTACCAAACACGTCCTCATACACTCTGAGAGAATTGAGTAGAAAGAACCATGTCTTAGGGCCTAGGATTCATTCACAGTGAATACATGATTTGAGATGATAAAGGCATTTCATTTCTCAATCCCAAACACTATTGATATCCCTTGCAAGCCACTCTGAGCCAAATAGGGAGCATTTCAAAATAACCTTGTCAAGAACAACCCCACATTGGGGCAAAATAAGGGGTCTTGGTTGAAAATTATGGAGTAAAAGATTAAGAAAGATTTTATTGCTTTCACTTGTATCAATCTTCTTGTGCTAGCTTCAGGTGATTTCTTATCGAAACTTGAAGCGTCCCAAAGTGACGAAGAGCATTCCGTTCACTACCACAAACGCAATTATCCTTTGCTTAGCCACTTTGAGCCTTATACAATTCTTTCATAACCCCAGGTGATGATTATCGCCTCACACTGGGGCAAGGCACCTGATTTACCAACAAAATTGAGAATATTGGTAATGTTTGTAAATGCCACTCGAGAGTCCTAGATGCTCAAAAGAGAATGAAAACTAGGGGACATGTAAAAGCAGTGTGCCTCATAAAAGCAAGGCCAGTGCCCATGAAAAAATGCAAAGAAAAGCAAGAATGCAAAAAATAGCGAAATCCATGATCATGCAAAAGATCATTCATTGAAAAACAAAAGAAATATATTGCAAGAAAAAACATATATTGCAAGCAATATCATTAGAACAAAGAGCGAAGCTCTCATGTCTCTAGACAAATTACCCAAAGGACTCTCGAGATAGTAAAAATTTCAAGAGTCGAATTTTTCAGAAGTCGTGTGATGGTAATGATGCCAAGATAATCACTCACTTTTTAACCCTTTGATATCTGAAAGTTTTTCAATCCTTTCTAAGCCTCACCCGAACCAACATTACAACCCTTATCCGAAGTCTCTTATGATTGGGATGGTTTGAGTTGAAATGAGAATATCACATAGGAGCTACCGCTAGAAGGAGTAGAAGCAATCCTATCTTATCTTATCTTCAAGGTTCTTGACTTGTAAACCCGATGAAGATATTGATTGAATATTCATTTCTTGGCCTCAAAGTGCATACCCTTTGTGTAAGCCTATGATCAAGCCATCATTACGGTCCCTTTAAAAGACCTTTTGATCAATGGATTATATACACTGTGAACGTTTCCAAAAACCTTAAACATAGGTTGAGTGAGATTTATCCAGTGAGATTTAAACAGTTTTCACATATCAATGGTTGGGAACAAAAGCCCTTTTTGAGAACTAGTGTGAAAGACCTATTCTGATTAGGATATTTCCACCTGGCATATTTGATTTAACCCTTAGATGGTTAATCAGATCCCATTTTGTTAAAATCTTCTCTGAAAGGATTTGACAATCAATATTATTTTGCAAGATTGCTTCTCCAGCAATTGAGAAAATCATACTTGGTCGAAACCCGTTTGTATACGGTGAGACTATCATACTCGGTTGAAACCCGTTCGTATATGGTGAGACCTTTTTCTCGGTCAAAGCCCGTTATTACACGGTAAGACCCTTTTTCCTGGTCAAAGCCCGTTATTACACGGTAAGACCCCTTTTCTTGGTCAAAGCCTGTTATTACACGGTAAGACTCTTTTCTCGGTCGAAAGGACCTTTTTCCCGGTCAAAGCCCGTTATTACATGGTAAGACCCTTTTCCTAGTTGAAGCCCATTATAACACGGCAAGACCCTTTTCCCGGTCAAAGCTCGTTATTACACGGTAAGACCCTTTTCCCGATCAAAGCCCATTATTACACGGTAAGACCCTTCTCCCGGTTTAAAACACACAGTTCTAGGTCAACTTAAAACCTTGTCCTCAAGTTCTAGGTCATCTTAAAACCTTGTCCCCAAGTTTTAGGTCAACTTAAAACCTTGTCCCCAAGTTCTAGGTTATCTTTAAACCTTGTCACTAGGTTCGTGGGTCTATCTTTAAACCACACTAGGTTCATGGGTCCATCCTTAAACCACTAGGTTCGTGGGTCGATCCTTAAACCACACTAGGTTCGTGGGTCTATCCTTAAACCACTAGGTTTGTGGGTCCATCCTTAAACCACACTAGGTTCGTGAGTCCATCCTTAAACCACTAGGTTCGTGGGTCCATCCTTAAACCACTAGGTTCCAAGTCATCCTTAAACCATGTCTCTTAGGTTCGTGGGTCTATCCTTAAACCACACTAGGTTCGTGGGTCTATCCTTAAACCACACTAGGTTCGTGGGTCTATCCTTAAACCACTAGGTTCGTGGGTCTATCCTTAAACCACTAGGTTCCAGGTCATCCTTAAACCTTGTCTCTTAGGTTCATGGGTCCATCCTTAAACCACACGTTTCGAGATTATCCTTAAAGCTTGTCTTCCATTTAGTGATTTTATTCCTTCATTCCATTTCAAGACACAGAGAGAGCGAGAGACAGAATGAATAAACCTCAACAAGAGTTTAGATACCCCAACGAGCAAAGGTAAGTATCAGGTATGTCCTTAACCGAATATCATTACTTTTGTCTTTCCTCCATTTCCGAAATTGGGTCGACTAAAAATTCCAGGAATCAATTTTGTTTTTGAGTGGAACCTCTTCGAACTCCCACCCAAAGAGGGGCAGCTGTTGACACTCAAAATTTTTATCGACATTTTAATCATCCATTTTTTTGCAAAAATATAAAAAAATAAAAGAAAAAAATAATATAAATAAAATGAAAAAATGAAATGAAATGAAAAAAAAAGAAAAAAAATTAGAAATAAGGAAAACGAAAAAAAGGAGAGAAAAAGAAAAAACAAAATAAATAAAAGAAATAATAGAAAAGGGGGGGCTCTCTCTGAACCGTTTTTCTGCTCGCGCTCTTATGCTCTTGGTAGCTCTCTAAAAAAAAGGCGGGGACGCTGATTCTCTGGGGGGGAGTCTCTCTTCATGACGAACGAACTCTCTCCCGGGGGACAGGGGCTCGATCGAGCGTTCTCTCTCTCTCTCTCTCTCTCTCTCTCTCTCTCTCTCTAGAAAATGGCTTCTCTCTTGGAGGATTTCTCTCGGTAACTGCTCGATGGAGCTCTTCCATGGCAGATAGGAGAAAACCTTAAATCTTCGGAGCTCGCTCTCTCTTCTCGGCAGTGATAAGCTCTTCCTCCGCTGAAATCCCCGTCTCCGGGGAATGGAGTAGTAGTTCGGTTCTAGATTTTGCCGCCGGTGTTCGTCCGCACGAAGTGGCTCTCGCTCGATATCTCTAGTTCTTCATTTTTTCTCTATCAGGGGCTCTTAAGCGAAGACAAAGCAGCTGTCGGCAAAGACACCAGTGGTTACAGTGATGATGACAGAGGGTTTGATCGGCTAGGGTTTTTCCTCCATTAGCGAGGGATCGAAGATCAGAGGCCTGCGGTCGAGGATTCGCTGGGGTTTTCTCTCTCGGACTCCCTCTCTCTCTGATTCTCTCTCTAGTTTGCTCGATCGCAGCGACATCCGCGAAGACAGCGGTGGTGATAGCGGCTCCTGATCTGTAGCGTGATTCAGCTCTCCACCAGATCCTATGCTCAACCCCTGTTTGCTCGGCTCTCAGTCCTCTAGTGCAGAGGCTCGCCGGTTATCTCTCTCTCTAGGGTGGCCGGATCGGCGACAGCTGCAGCGACGATGACGCTTAACCGAGTTTCTCTCTAGATCGAGCTCACCAGAGCGGTGAACTCTCTTTCCCTCTTTCTCGATCCGTTAGGGTTTTGGCCCCTTTCTTTCTCTCGTTTGTTCTCTCCGACTCGACCATTTTCTCTTGGCTCTGTCTTGTGCGTCGGATTTGACTTGCTGGAACGGCCGGTCGAGGAGTTTGGAGTTTAGTGTTCAGACAGCGTCGACAGCAGCGATGACTTACGATCCTTCGCCGCTTCATTCAAAGTACGTTGAACATAAATTCATCTTCCATATCTGGATGTTCATCGTGTTGAACAGTGACTGAGGATTCTGATTTCTGTTTATGAGAAACTTACCTACTATCGAACTTCATTGGATAATCTGAGCCTGTACTATTGTTGTTGTTATAGTCTGGTTGTGCTTTCCTGTTTGGCTATTGCATTTTGGACTCATGGCGAAGATGCCTACTTTTTGCTCGATGAAATGCTCAAGTTAGATCGGTAGATGTAATTGATTCATGTCTGAAATTGAACCATTGATGAAATAAGTTTTCCCATGGTCCGCAAAAGATAAGAGTAATCATTCATTCATTCGTTGCTTGCTGAAGAATAGTGGCTGGAGTTGTGTATTGCATTTCCATTAATGAAATGTACAAATTGTTGATGGACTAGCGTTGAATTAACTCTTGCTGAGTTCTTTTTTTTTTTTTTTTTGTACTGAATTCTTTGTGGGTTTATGAAAACTTTCTTTTTTGGCTTTTTGTATTGTGATGTGGCTGTCAGTTTTCCTTGGCATGTATTGGCATTTAGCACCAGTTTCAGGAAATTCGTTCTTTATTGTGTTCTGTGTTCTATATGACCTTCTGTGCAAATGACTTGATATGAGCTGGTTGTTGTGGTTTTCTATTTTCAAAGTCTACATGAAAGTCGAAGATGGTTCCGATATCTTTCCAATGAGCTATAATACACCCTGATCCGATATCATTAGCCACATGAAATCTTTTTTTAAAAGGTAGGAAGTAATTCTGGAAAATTGTTGTGTTCTGCTCTGATGTGGAAATTCATATGCCTGTTTTGATTGATATGCTTCGGTCTTTGAGGATAAATTCTCAATGAAAGCTGTCCATAATATCCATATCCATCCCATGCTAAAATTTGAGAATTTTTAAGGTCAAGTAACCTTAGAATTCAAGTTGACATGTAGCAATTTAAATTGTTATGCATTTTGCTCCTAATGACAAGTCACATATCAATGTTAATGGATTTGTGTGGCCTTTTGCACATGGATTTAGGGTTTAATGTCTAAATCAAACTTTTTCTTCACATTTAACCCTACGTCATGTTCAAATTTCATAATTTTCATGCATTGATTAGGTGGCTTAACAAATCAATTATCAATGCATCATTCTCTGATTTGCTTATGATTGATTTGCATGCTTTAGCGATTGTTGCTTTTTGACCATGAATTTGACTTTACTTGAACTTGATACGCCTCAGGAAGTTCCATTCATGAAAGTTGCTCTTTATAAAGTGCTTGATTCCTTTTTTTTTAGAGCCAATCATACATGGGTTCTACTCCAATTGCTTTGATCTTAGTTATGATGATTGTTTCTTTCATTTGTATGCACCTAGTCATAAATTTCTTAGATTAGGTTTAGATTAGGACCTTGGTGATGGAGAAGGTGTGAAGATGGTGGAGGTCGATGTCCATTCCGACCATTTTTATGTAATACCCATTTTCCTGACATATGTCTCGGGCTCCATTTGTTGTATAAAACCTGACGAGTTGTGGGTTTTTCTCTCTTTTTCCCATATATTTCTTTTATACTTTCTTTTAGGTTTGCATGATAGATTTACTGCTTTTCTTGATTGTTTACTTCATGTCTTCCAATTTCAATTTCATTAATTGTTTTCTTTTCATTTTTTAGGAATAGAATAGAATGAAAGTAATCTACCACGCATGATCATTTAGTATAGAATTGACGATCCTGAAAACATAAGAAGCAATGCATGAACATGTTAGGAAAAATGTAACATACTGTTTAGGTACCGAAAGGGCGCTAATAGCAATATTAGCGTAACTCAAGTCCCCGAACTTAGATATCTGGTTACGTAGGAATCGAGGGAACACTCCCAACCCTCGATTGGGTTTCTAGCCGACCCCCAAAATGAGGGTAGTGGTGACTCATGTATTTTTTTTTGGGTTGTTAAACACCTATATCGTATAAATAAATCCTACTATCATGTGGGATACGAGCTTGGGAGAGCTCGCGATCTGAAGATTAAGTATCCCTAAACTCGACCTTTCCCCTCCTTGGATACATTTTGAGGGGCGGCGAGATCGGGTCGCGACAATATGTGACATCCCAAATTTTCAGTCCTATTTTCTACTAAATAAATCGGGCATTTCATAGACGCGCCTATAGGGCTATTCTCAGAGCTTATCATTCTCGAGACAAATAGACTGTCCAGGGAAGCCATTGAGGAATTTTAATGTAATAGATTTGAGAATTCGACCAGAAATCGACTTCTCGACCGTGCTCATCTTTAGAGGCCATTACGGCACAGTTAAAAACTGATTTGATATTAGAGATAGGTCTGTTCAATTGAGATGTGTGGCTAATTGTGGGTGGCACCACTAAATTGGAAAATTCTCGTCCACTGGCCTTAGACTGATTCTTCTGTTATTTTGGTACCCTATGTCCGTATTTGAATCATTGAGATTGTCATGACAACTAAGAGTCGTCAATTTGTCGAGTGGGTTTATAGTGGCTCGAAGAAAATTGACCACGGGTCATTTGCATTAAAAATCTCTGAAAACTACCAAATAGCCTAAGTCACGCTAAAAATGCACCGAATGGAAATTAACCGCGAATTTTAGTCTGATTTCAGAAATTGAAGATTTTGTCATGTCACAATAAATTCTAGGAACGTCGACTTGGTCTCAGAAGATTTTCGTGCAACCCGAGACTTTTTTGGGAAAAAGTCGGCATAGGACCGTTTTTGTTCAGAAAAAGACCATAATCATTTTTGGTCGAGAAATGGGGATGCAAGAGGGATCCATAGGTGAGGAAAAATATCAATTGGAGTATTAAGGTGCCAATTGAATTTGTAAGGGCCAAATGGGATTGAATTGAAGGGAAAAACCAAGTCCAATTGAGAGAGAATTATTGCAAATTCGTAACTCTCCCATCCACCACCATTTTGGACCACTTCAAGGTTGTAAAGTGAAGTGTCTTGGTGGCTAAATTGCGGCCAAGAGATCCTAGCTTGGTAGACAAGCTTAAGGAGACAAAAATGTGGAAAATCAAGGCCAAGGGCCCCCCAACCTTACCTCTCTCTCCCTTCCTCTCCAAACTTGATCGGCCAAGTCTCTCTCTCCCTCCATCTTGTTTTTCGACTAGCAACAAGCAGAGAGAGCAGCAACCACCGGAGTTAGCTGCACATCGCCACCATTGTCGGAACGCCGTCCGTGCCCGTGCCACCCCGCACGCGTGCTCGCCGCCTCATCACTCGACTCTACCTCCCCCACATCGTCTAGCTTGCTATTCAGTAGTCGTGAGTGGCTGTAGAAGCCTGCCAAAGCTCCTTCCACCTCCGGTTTGCCCTTGTTTGGACCCGAGACCATCCCCATTGTCTCCCCCGAGCCTTGCCGCCCTAACCAACCTTGTTTCCCCTTGTTTTGCAGCTCAAAACATAAGGTTCATTTGTTGGTTTCCAGCAAGGTGTCGGGCCAGTTTTGAGGTGGTTTCGGGCCACGAAACCTAGGCCCGCTTTGGAGAAAAGCGACCCCTGCAACGTTCCCGTCGATTTGATTCGACCTGCTCGTTAAACAAGTGAGTTTTGCTCATTAATCACTTATTAGCCGGTTAATGATACTTAGACGTTGTTTAGTTTTAATTAAGAGTGATTAGGTGGATAGATTAGAGTAGAGTAATTAAACTAGTGACTTACCAATGCATGTTAGGCAATTGGTTAGTGATGTTAGCAAGTAGACTTGTGTTATTATTTATTGAATGAACCTCAAAAATTTTCCGAGTCTATCTCGGCTTCTAATTAGGCATTACAGGCCTAAATTGGATTTATTTATATTTATTTAATATTTTTCGTAATTAATTAATTAATTATTTTTCTGAAATTAGGTTGGGATAGCCGACGACCGAAATTTTATGTTGGTTATTGTGGTATAGTTTGTTGATTTATTTGAGCATTAATTTGTGCTAAATTAATTTAATTGTGATTTTAGGATTTTATTTAAAAATTAATTAAATTTGGTAATTAAGTGGAAAATTACCGGGCGTCGGTCTACAACGCCAAAAATCTATTTTGGGACTCCTGAAAATAGTGGGAGGTTCAAAAGTGAAAATCTTATATTTTGGCTAAGGCCGATCGTGTACCCAGGCATAGGTATTTTTATCAGGAAGGATAAAAATGGTGAATTGATTAAATGATCAATTATCAGCATGCTATGAAAGTAAGGCTGGCAATTTCTGGCGAGCATATATACATTTATCAGCATGCTATGAAAGTATGTCTGATAGCTTCTAACGAGCATATATATACATTTATCAGCATACTATGAAAGTATGGCTGGCAGCTTCTAGTGAGCATATATAATTCTCAGCATACTATGAAAGTATGCCTGGCAACTTTTGGCGAGCATATATAATATACTATATCAGAAATTGAGATAGCTCTTGGTGAGCATATATATATATATATATAGTATACTATCTTAGCATTTGAGGCAGCTTCTGGCGAGCTATAGTATATATTATTGGCTTATAATAAGCAATCCTAGGTATAGTCGGACTTATAGATAGTATTAATTGAGATGATCGGGAAATGGTCTGCTTGACATGTAATTGACTAGGTTGATTGATCAATGATTTGATCTGATGCTGTGAATTGACGTGGTTTCTATATATCTAATATATATTGACTTGCATGAAGGAACTGAGGCCAAAGTAAGTCTTCTGACTCGTGTTGTGCTTAGGCGGTCTCTAGAGTATATTGGCTTCCTAATTGGGTCTTAGGGGATAGAACTTGCTAAGATGTTGTTTCACTGGTTATTGTATAACCATTTTCAAGTCTTTAGATGGTGTTGATGAAGGACCAAAGGCCCAAATAGTAGAAAGTGAAGCTTGAACAAATGACAGTCCTGTCTAACTAGATAGTCATAGGACAAGCCTCTTTTGATGGAAGTTGATTTCCTTTCTGCATACTTTGTTTTATGAACCGGTGGTTTAAAACCTGATTTAACAATTCGCCTTGTAAATTTTCATTTTAATTTGCAATGTATATAAGTGTGGTTGCTTTTAAAGTGTGAAAGTTTGGAGTCCTACTTTCCTATCCCATTGTTGTATTTTTTCTGGGGATTATTTTATATGCTTCCGCATGCGTGTTAAAAAGAAAGGATCGACGATGCATCCTGGGACATCGTTTTTATACCAACCAAATGAGGGATGGGTACATGCCCGAGGATCGGGGCGTGATAGTATATGCTTTAAATTTCAAAGTATTTTTTTTTTTGGACGAAATTTTTCAAAGTGTTGATTGATTATAAATTGTCATACCTGTGTTCATTGCATTACACTACACCATAACACACTACCTGCCACCAGACCTGGGCTACATAGGGTCACTTAGGATGGTGTTGAGATGGATACCACTCCAACTACAACTATGTAGTGCTAGTCGCCCATCTCAACCTCAAAATTTCTTTCCTGATATCAAAGGTCCCCACCTTGGTTTGCAACCGTGCAACACAGGTTGGTTCTTTAATGAAGCTGGAGTCATGGGTAACACGACCTAGCTGCAATCTTGTTGGTTCGGCATGGTGATCCTATGGCTCCATTTTAGGCCATTTAGAGTAGAAATTGAACCACATCCCATGTGCATGTCTATGTAACTTAAAAAAAAAAAAATAGAGACAAAAGTCGGCACCCATTGTAAGTATCATTTCCTTTTTATTTGCTCATTTTGTATTGAACTTCCATTTTAAAATCCGTGGAGACCAATTGAATGTCCTCTATGATGTGGGCTTATAATTGAAAAAATTGGCAATCACTTTTGATAAGTGAACATTGAATGCAAGCTTTAAATTCCTTTGATTTTGCCCCGTTGAGCAAATGGTTTTGTGTAAATTTTCAGTTATGGGCTCAAACTCATATTTTTTCCAAAAATTATTTCAAGCCATGATTATGTATTGAGGCATAAAAGTTGAAATTGCATTTTTAATCAAATTCTTTCCTTCTCACATTTTGGGAACTGAAATTCAAATCACATTTAGTGTACAGATTTCTCAAAATAAAAGTACCTTATTTTTGTAGGAGTAAAATCACAAGTCAATCTTTCAAAAATTAATGTCACTTTTGCATATGAAACTTTTAAAATAAGAGTGGATGTTCGATTGATGGCCGTGGATTGATTTTTTTTATTTTTAATGATGTCTTCTTTTATGATAAATCAATACTAAAACCCCCAAATAAGGACTGTGGGGCATGTACCGTCGCCTCGATTTTGTTGTAAGAAACGACCTCATTGTGAGATCATTTTCTCATTCACATATTGACATTGTCGTCTTTTTGCAGGTTATGCGTGATGCTCCTTGACATTCTCATGTTTGATCACATAGAGAAGTGAATTCTAGAGTTAGGACAAGAGTTGATTTTTACTCTTATATATGCAAGAGTTTATTGTATTTTATCATTGTTCTTATTCTTGTTAAGAATCATGTTTTCCATTTTGGGTTTTGATTGCGAATCCAATTGATGCTTTTGTAAATCATGCAACTCACATTTTTTAAGGATGAAATTCAATTTCATGAAAATAATATTAAAAAAAAAAACTTAGCTCTAGCTCCTCCAGCTGTTCGACCAACAAACCCCAGAACCTCACACATCTAGCTTAACGCCAACACTAGCCCTCACGCCTAGCTCCGTCCACCCATCTCCACAGTAGCCACCACCTTCCGTTCCACCACCGACCAGCCCAGCTCACCCCAGTTGCCTCACCACCAGTGTCCACCCCACCGGCCAACTGCATCTCCTCCGTAGCCAAGACCAGTCCAAGCTGAAACCAGCTCCTCTTGGCCGTGAGCTCCTTCAAGACACGGATGTCTCAAGCCCTCGCTGCCATCGCGTTGTCGTCACCGTGAGCCCGCCGCCGTCCTAATCCAGTGAGTTAACTCCTTGATCCTTGATTAGGTTGTTAATTGTGCTTAGGGGGTTAGATTAGTGTTAATTATGATTAGTTTAGTTAATCCTAGGTTAGTGGTAACTAGTTTGGTTATGTTGTTAGCTTGGTTAGGTTAGTTGACCTTGGTTAGTTAGTTAACTATGGTTAGGTTAGTTAACCAAGGTTAGATTAATTTATCATGGTTAGGTTAATTAAGTTGAATTAGCTTAATTAATCACGATTTATTTAATTATTCGTAATTAGCGTAATTAATGAAGGATTATCCATTACGCTCGTTTTCATGGATGAATGTATGCATGAATTTGGTGACTTATATGTGCTATGATGTGCAATTGATTGTTGGATGGTAGTTATTGCTTTTTAGTATAAAACTCGGTTTTATGGGCTTTTAAATAGAAAAATAACAGGTGTCAATTTTTGGATGCCAATCTTTTATGTACTATATAAAACCGTGGAGTTTTAAAATAGGAGCGTACCAAGTTTGATGGTTCGATTTAATTACGTGATCACGCATGATTATCTTACTGGGATTTTTAAAACGAAGAAAAAGGTAGCCAAGTTCATTATTTGAAAATGAGGTATTTGAATGCAAAGTATGGTGTTCTTGGCCAAATATGTGCTTGTATGGTCACTTAATGATATTCGTCACCCAACAGGGGTTTGGGGACGATACCCAATTTTATTGGATGCCCAGTGGGGCTCAAGAAGCCGAGTCGCGGTTGAGGCTGGACTGATGCTCCTCTATGAAATGCCATCTAGGCGGGGGTTTTAGATGTTGTTGCATCCAACGGAGTGGGACGATGCCTGGCTATGCCGGATGACCATTGACTTTTGTATTGGCTGTGGCCTGAGGGGTCATAATAATCGGAACACACCTGACTGGTTGTGCTGTTGCACCTAATTATG
This sequence comes from Eucalyptus melliodora, assembly GCA_004368105.4. Taxonomy (NCBI): domain Eukaryota; kingdom Viridiplantae; phylum Streptophyta; class Magnoliopsida; order Myrtales; family Myrtaceae; genus Eucalyptus; species Eucalyptus melliodora. The sequence goes on along the minus strand of CM023412.3, from coordinate 46,926,188 downwards.
GGGCAAAATTGTGTGGCACCGTATGGGACGTGTCATAACAGTTTTACCTTATAATCGAGACCTATGCAAATGGTTGAAGGGTGAAAATTACGTGTTCCGGTTATTAATGATGCTTTTTGTATCTATAAATGCATATGTGACGCACTAATATGTAGGGATGTGCCGAGGCGATGTGAGTTTTGTAGGGTGCGTGTTTAGGACCGCATTCGAGGCAAATTTGTGTTCTAATTGAGGTTTAGGGTTTTGACTTGCTGAGATTTTATCTTGCCCCATCGTGGTTAAACTTTTTCAAGGCCATAGCATGGAGATCTGCTGAGTGCGGATGTGGTGGGCACGAGATGCGACACATTTTGGCTGGCCTTGCTGTTAGTGAAGTTTAGGTTAACCCTGATCCCTAAAGGTTTTTGAGAGAGTTGATAAGAAGTGGCTGTAGAGAGGCTTGTAATTATTAAACTTCCTAGGGTTAACCAGTTTGTGAAAAATCACTAGCATGTTTTTACTATCCCAGCGTTTCTTTGTTGGCCGGGTGTTTATTTAATTTGCTTTCGCATGTGCTTAAGTAAAAGATAAAATGAATGGATTGGCGAGGCGTCTTGGGACGTCGCATTTTCAGTCGATTGCCGAGGGATGTGCGCGTGCCCACGGTTCAGGGCGTGACAAAAGGAAAACCCGATATAAGTCTGGCAAATAATATTACTTGGCCTTGTTAGCATCGCCTAGGGTTTGGCTAATGGTATGCTAAGCCTAAACTTAGCTTGAGCTCTCTCAAGCCCATACCAATTCATGACTTAGGTTCAAGTTCTTAACATGCAAATGATTTTTCTATTAGGAGTTGTCATTAATTTATTTTTGGTGGGTCGATTAGAAACCCAAGTAGAGTAACGGGAGATTTACTTTACTTATGTGAACCAGAGATTATGAGTTCGGGGACTTGATTATGCTAGATTTCTCTAACGCCATTCAGTACCTTTCTCTTTTTGTTTGAAAAAATATTTTGTAGGCAACTTGAATTGACTTTAATTTACTTCCCTAACATGTGAGGTGATCATGTGAGTGCACAAACCATAATTTAACACCCAAGTAAGTAATGAATAAATTACGGGACTTACCTTGTAGCAATGAAATCATCTGTAATGTTAGCTCAAAATTCATAACAAAAGCACTACATATGATTCTTAATTAACAGGCAGTCACTCAATTTTTTAGGATTTTCTCTTGTTTAATGAAACCTAAGCTATATGTCATGCAATTTAAGTAAATTGCCTAGCAACAATTACTAAATGACATGCATTTCTTGAACCTAATTCTATATGACATGCGCATGATATTTTGTATTTTTTAAAAAATTCGTAATTAAAAATTACTAATAATGAAAATCTAACTAAAGTGAGATATTATCTATTTTAAGTTAGGAAATAGACTAATCTAAATCCTATCTTAACTTAGAAATTTATCTCGACATGCAATTTAATTCCAAGATCTTATCTAACCTAGATATCACCTAAACATGCATTCTAATATAATTAGAAAGGTATCAAACTATTCTATCATGCAATTCTATATAGGAAATCAATTCAAATCTACATGATATGCAATTTTTATTTTTATTTTCAACATAAATAAAAAAATTAAAGTAAGATAAGCACCAAATCACTCACAGTCATCAAAGACATCATTCATTGTTCGAATTAGGAAACAATATCTAATCAACTTGATTATTTTGTTAATTAAATCGATAAATTGATTTTAATCCTTAAATATCAAAATATCAATTTTACTCCCATGTGATTAATTATTCCATCTAAAGCCTTATAGATGGAATAAAAAATTGACGTGTGGTTGTGGATTAGGCAATAAATCCTAATTGGGAGATATGTTTATCACTTATAAATATGCATATTAGGTACTAATAGACATATATTAGGCAGTAAAATATCTAAATCAAGTCTAGATAAGATAATTACCTAATTTCGCAAGTAATATTGTCAAATTTGAATTCAACCGAATCGTCTCAATAGATGACTGGGAAAGGGTTGTGGCACTCGATGGTGGAGAGGTCTCTTGGCTTGGTGAGGGCTACATCGGTGTTGTTGGACATAGCCGAGAGTCATCAAGCGAACTTTCTTGTTTGCTTTTCTTGTTTGCTGAACGTCCCCTCCTTGGATTGCCTCCAATTATTATATTTTAATATAATCTTCACTAAAGCTCCTTTGACCGCCGTTTGGAGTTATCCTCTTAACCTACAGGGCCATAAAACAATTCGCCGCGGAGAGTGTTGAGGGGCGTTTGGTGTGACGCAACACCAGCAGCGTCATTGATCATAGGATGGAGCAGCTATAGGTTTTTTTCGGTGCAAGATCACGAATAATTTTGTTGTGATGATGCAGGTTTGAGTCAGGCATGGATGAAAGCTCGATGAGGATTAGTAAGCAATAACTCGTTGTGGACAAGGCTTGGGATGACAATCAGAGCAGTAGCACAGTGGAGCAGCAATCTCCACAGTGGAGGTCGATCACAAGTAATGGATCGGCAGCAAGACTTAGCAGCGTTAGTGTCAATCTTGCAGCAAAAAAAAAAAAAAAAAAAAAAACAAACAAACAAACAACGTCGGGCTGTGGAGATGGAGGAGCTTAGTCACGGTCCTCTGGGGAAGAAGACGACCCACTTCTCCTCCCTTTCTCTCTTTCTCAACGTGCCGTGTATTCAATGTCTTCTCATTTCAGAATTGTGGCCGTCCCTAACTGTGAATGTGTCCCTTTTTATAAGCGAGAAAATTAGGTTTCAAGGAAGGGACACAATCGTCTATTTTCCATATGTGAGTGTTCACAATATCCTTTGCTTTTTCTTTAATGAATATTATCCCTTTATTTCTTTCCTTGTTTCATTCAACCACGTGAACGTATATTCTATTCAATGCAAGCTGCACTTGGCCGAATATATTATACCCAGGATGTTACTCTTTTTGTGACTGAATTCTCAAGATTATGATATTGCTCTATATATTTCCTAACTTGAAATTTCGCACGTGCAAAGCATATGTCAATTTCGGTCTCGTTAAAGAAATGATGGGCTTATATGAGCGACGAGTTCAGCCAAATTTTCATTACCATGGGCTTAGTCCAACTCACTAAATTAAAGCTTAGAACTACCAATCCAAACTCATCCGTCGAAGGTCCAATGCAAATGTAATAATAAAAAAATGCTCTTAAAATTGTATGCTATGCAATTTAATATTATATTTTTGTTTAGGGGTTAAAAATTAATCACTAATTTTTAATGCAATAAAAACTAATTGGGTTACCGAAATTTAGGTGTCAACAATATTTTTTTGAAATTTTTAGTTTTTTTCTCTTATTTTTTTTTAAATATTGATAATAATTCCCTAAACGATCTATGCTAACATGGAACAACTTAGTACAATAATTGAGCTCAAATAGACCATTTTAAGATTGAAACTTGGTTTGGGCATTTCGTCAAACAATCGGTGTGCATCAACCCACCTCTAGCGACTTCCCCGAGCCGTATTCGTGAGTTTCAATCTCGACCCATGAGCAATCTTGTGTGAAACTAAAGTATCAAGGTTATACTACCATGTGCGAAGAGAAAAATTTAGATAGAAATCATAGCTTGAAACACATAAGAACCAAGCTGAAAATCAGCTTCAAATATGTGGGTATGAGCTGATTTTGCAAATCTAAGTTTGAACCCAAGTCAAGCAAATATGTTGCATGCCTAGATTTGGGCCGTAGCACTAATCACATATGAGATCTAATGGAAACATTACTTAATTCGAGTGAAAGTAGGTAACATGGACTTTCAAATGCAACAAACATCACAGAGAATGATCAACCAAGTACGTTGAAACTACTTCTCCAAGAAGCACACATGGAAAGTCCATATTGACCAGCCACGAATCAATGTGGATAGGCTTAGTTTTTGGCTAAAGTTTTAGACAATCTCATGGTTCACACAGGAATTTAAAGACCAAACCAAGCTGACCTCAGCATCATTTGTACTTCTATATAGCATTCATCAAGCTCACGAAGACAAAAATACACATGTAAAGGGGAGTAGCAAGTCAAGCATATAGGGCAATTGAAGAGGTTTCAAACACTTAAGAAAAATTCTAGCCTTAGAAATCAATTTTCCAGGCTGGTTTTCCTCTTGATTTTTCACATTTAAAACATATTCAAACTTGACCAAAATTACATCTAGGATTCTTACATCGCTTCCTAGTTTCTTTTGCAATGGCTATTGATTGAGGAACCCAACAAATTATCTTCCGGGGGCACGTAGAAATTGGCTCCTTCAAACTAGAAAATTAGATCTATAGAGAAAAAACCTCTCTCACCCATGACCAACTGGGCAAAAGGCATACAAAAATTACCATTTCCTTGCCCCGCTAGAAGGGTACTATTTTGGGAAACTTTGGGAGGCCTTCATGATCGCCCCTTGGGACGAGCAACCTAAAGTTGGAAAGATCCTTAAGTGAAATTTCACACTCTAGTTGAAGGTTTCGGTTAATTTTGGCTATAAATTCAGGAAAATTTCACTTTTCCTTACAAGGGTTTAGGGTTTTAGGGTTTAGGGATTAGGGTTGAGGGTTTAGGGTTGAGGGTTGAGGTTTTAGGGCCTAGGGTTTAGGGTTGAGTGCTGAGGTTTTAGGGTTTAGTGTGGCACCCCTCGACACGGCCCCCGATCCACTAGGGTCGCAACAGCTTGCTCACCTATCACTTGTCTTAATAACATGTCACTCAATACTATTTGAATTATAGTGGGTCCATAAATCCTGGGGGTTTGTACCATCTCAATCGGTCCCAGGGCAGTTCAAATTAACGGAAGCATACTCAACATCTCCTTAACCCGTACACAAAATAAATAATATGATGCGATACACACCAACTACAACCTTTCATATATATATATATATATATATATATATATATTAGGGACGAATGACTTTTATTTACATAACAAAGATGGATTTCACAAGTTGGTACAACAAAAGGTCAAGACTTTAAGTAAGCTCGGCTAAACCCAAAAAGAACCCGACTATACATCAGACATGTACATCTATTCATCAGCTAGTGTCGGCCATCCCAAAAAGTGTCAACCTCCACCAGTCACATGCTTCTATCACACCCATCTTGGTGCATCAGCCGATGGCGGCAACAACATCCCCATGATCCTCCCATCTCGATGAACATGGATAGATAGGAACTCCTGGACTATGGGGCCATCAGGTAGGCCCACATCGTACAAACCAAAACACGGACGCGAACCATGAAGACCAACACAGGGGTGCTCCGAGCACTCGACCTCAACATCAGACAGTAATCCATAAAATGTACCACGTGTGACAAGTGCTAGAGGCATGTCTCAATCTGAAATGTTAGTCCCCAAAGGGGTGAGTACAACCACTCAGCAGTAAAGATCCATCAAACTACACAATGCAACAAGCAAGACAATCAAGATATCACGAGTAAAGCACATATCATCCATGCTATCGAGCATACATCACCATGCAGTCATGTAAACATCCCCGTGCAATCATGCATATATCACAATGCGGTCATGCATATCTCACCATGCCATTGTGCATATACCACCATGCAATCATGCATATCTCACCATGCCATCGTGCATATACATACGCATGATTCATATCATCCATACAACCATGTATACATCCCCATGAGATCCATTCAAGCATTCATGATCGCATTTCTCAATGTCAAATAGCATCAATTTACTTTCATAAACAGATGATGCATCATGCCATATGCACACACCCATGCGTATGATTCAATTTCCTATTTTATCTTTCAAAAGGAGCTCATCATTTTTTATTTAGGGACCAATGTTTGCATCGCTCAATTTATCGCTCGCATTTGACCTGGCATCGCGAGGAACCTCCGGCACAAACCTCCGAGCATCCGGCACAAACCTCTAGGCATCTCACATCCCAACTAGCATCACGAGGAATCTCCCCGGCATAAACCTCTAGGGCTTCTTCGATTACGTACCGACATACCACCAGGCACCCCCTTGGAATTACGTACCGTATACCACCAGGCATCTTGAAACTCCCGAGGACCCTCCGACACAAATCTCTGGGCATCCGGCACAAACCTCTGGGCATCCCGACACTCCCAAGGCATTGTTGGCTCACACCTTCGACAGTATCATTATTATCACAATTTATAATCACATATATGTCTCATTTTCAACATGGCATTTGATGCAACAATATCAAAGGTCTAAACTAGACTTTTGATGTCATGTAATATGCCAAATGTCACCATATATGCAGTGCACATAATACCCACGATATCACATTTCATAAAGCAATTAATTGGTTTTTGAAAATAGAACCAATTTTCGGGTAAAACAGAATGCACCTCTTTAGTAAAAATTCTTGGAAAATTAGTAAAAAATCTTAATAAATTCTAAAAACTTAACATGATGTAAAAAAGATCTAGAGGAAGATGTTTCATGCAGAACACCATGTCAAGAAAGTTTTACATCAATCACATAGATCCATACATCACAGTAAAAGAAATTCCAACGCCACTTTTGCACAGTTTCGGAAATAATTTCTATTAAGCCCATAATGAACTTTGAAAATTCTGAGATTTTAATATGTTATAGATGATATATAAAGGTAAAAGTCACATGAAGAAATCGAAGTCTAATTCCTTCTGAATTAAAAGATATGATTATTACAACTCACACTAACCCTCGGCTAAATCTCCAGATTTAATCTCTTTCAAAGAAAATCATTTCCCCGATCAATATTGGTCTGTTTATTCTAAAATTTCAGTATGTTTCTCCTCAAGGCGTCTTCTACAACTCTTATCAAGAACATGAGATCAAATGCAGACTGGATAATTTCACAAAATTCACAGAATCACAATAGACCAACATAACAGTTTCTAGATCTAGTTTCTTCAAAGGAAAATCATTTCACCAACTAATGCTTGTCTGTTTCATCTCAATTTTTAGTATGTTAATATGAAGTAAGTCCTCTACAACTTTCATCAAGAAGTAGAAGTGAGATTATAATTAGAAAATTGTATGCACTCACAAAATCACCAAAGGTCGGACTGTTTCTACATGCAACAACTCATTTAGAAAAACTACCACCATTCACTCGAGTTTCCAGCATTCAACATCACAACCCAAGCATTTCTAGCATTCAACATCACAACCACATCAAGCAAAGTGTAGGCTAACAGACTCTACTTGTCTCTAATCCAAAGAGAATCACAGCAAACAAGAACGGCGGGCAAGGCGGCTCGACGGCGGGAGTAGGTGGCACGCACGGCAGCAACGGGCCTCCTTCTTCCTTTCTCTTGTTCTCTCATCCTCTCCTTCTCTCACATGACAACTCTCTCTCTCTCTCTCTCTCTCTCTCTCTCTCTCTCTCTCTCTCTATTGGTCGATAAACCCCTCATCAATCCGCCCCACCTCTTTTCTTTCCCCTTTATCATTAGCAATCGTTTGATTTGCATGGCAAACGCCACTTGGCTCTACGGGAATGACATTTGGCAAGCTCCTCTTGCCACTTGTTAATTTTGCCATGCAAGATGATGGGCCTAATGGGTCGGGCCTCTCCCTCTCCTCCTTCGGTCAACGGCAGCTCCTTTGAGCTTCGCGGGCCAGGCCTTAGTGGTCGAACGGTGGGGCTGGTCTTGGGCTTAAGAAAATCAACCCACTCTCCTCTAATTTTTCCCATTTAATCATCACCTAATTACCAATTCATATGGCCATAATATAAAGTAACATAATTCAATAAAATCCAACCTATAAAACGCATGGCCAAGAATAAAATTTTCCTATCAATTAATTATCCATTAAAAAAAAGGTCGGCCTTAATCTTATTGCAAATCATGGGTCTAATGACTACAATATAATTTGATGGTGCTTTCATCACCTATTCATGGTTCATAGCACATCTAGAGGTTGTCATGAAATTCTAGGATGCCACAATTCTCCCCTCCTTAGAGAATTTCGTCCTCGAAATTAGACATTTCCTATGTCTCTTGAAACAAGTGAGGGTACCTTTCCCTCATCTCATTTTCACTCTCCCATGTGGCTTCCTCCACATCATGGTGTCGCCATAATATCTTAACCAATGAAATTTTCTTGGTCCTAAGAATTTGCTCCTTTCA